>JAWQEG010000197.1:330000-397624 GCA_033782935.1 Petrolisthes cinctipes
ATACATACATACATACATACATACATACATACATACATACATACATACATACATACATACATACATACATACATACATACATACATACATACATACATACATACATACATACATACATACATACATACATACATACATACATACATACATACATACATACATACATACATACATACATACATACATACATACATACATACATACATACATACATACATACATACATACATACATACATACATACATACATACATACATACATACATACATACATACATACATACATACATACATACATACATACATACATACATACATACATACATACATACATACATACATACATACATACATACATACATACATACATACATACATACATACATACATACATACATACATACATACATACATACATACATACATACATACATACATACATACATACATACATACATACATACATACATACATACATACATACATACATACATACATACATACATACATACATACATACATACATACATACATACATACATACATACATACATACATACATACATACATACATACATACATACATACATACATACATACATACATACATACATACATACATACATACATACATACATACATACATACATACATACATACATACATACATACATACATACATACATACATACATACATACATACATACATACATACATACATACATACATACATACATACATACATACATACATACATACATACATACATACATACATACATACATACATACATACATACATACATACATACATACATACATACATACATACATACATACATACATACATACATACATACATACATACATACATACATACATACATACATACATACATACATACATACATACATACATACATACATACATACATACATACATACATACATACATACATACATACATACATACATACATACATACATACATACATACATACATACATACATACATACATACATACATACATACATACATACATACATACATACATACATACATACATACATACATACATACATACATACATACATACATACATACATACATACATACATACATACATACATACATACATACATACATACATACATACATACATACATACATACATACATACATACATACATACATACATACATACATACATACATACATACATACATACATACATACATACATACATACATACATACATACATACATACATACATACATACATACATACATACATACATACATACATACATACATACATACATACATACATACATACATACATACATACATACATACATACATACATACATACATACATACATACATACATACATACATACATACATACATACATACATACATACATACATACATACATACATACATACATACATACATACATACATACATACATACATACATACATACATACATACATACATACATACATACATACATACATACATACATACATACATACATACATACATACATACATACATACATACATACATACATACATACATACATACATACATACAATACATACATACATACATACATACATACATACATACATACATACATACATACATACATACATACATACATACATACATACATACATACATACATACATACATACATACATACATACATACATACATACATACATACATACATACATACATACATACATACATACATACATACATACATACATACATACATACATACCCTCAGATTACCACCTCTTGTCACCAGACACCAGCAGCTCCTCTGGGACTTTAGCAAACAGTTGCTAATCCACCCACGCCATAGAGACCTCCTCCCACCCACCATTCCCAAACCCCGCCACGTCCGTCACTATAACTTACTTAAACCCATCAGAGCTAGGACAGATAGATATAAAAATAGCCCAATCCCCACAATAGTCTCCTTGATAAACAAAAGGCACATTTAAATTTAAAT
Organism: Petrolisthes cinctipes; assembly: GCA_033782935.1. NCBI lineage: Eukaryota > Metazoa > Arthropoda > Malacostraca > Decapoda > Porcellanidae > Petrolisthes > Petrolisthes cinctipes. Next base: position 332,032 of record JAWQEG010000197.1, read on the forward strand.
ATATTTACTATATATAATATATGTCCATGTGTGAGTGAATATGCGTGATTGTAAATTGTGTACGTCTGTGTGTGAATGAATATTATGTGTGTATGTGTGAGAATGTATTTGTGTATGTATGTTCATTCATCTATATGTACCTATAAGTATCACCCATTTCCATTACCATTTTTTAATGTATATTATCAGCCCTTGGCTGCATGTCTCAAATAAACCTTTTATTATTATTATTATCATACATACATACATACATACATACATACATACATACATACATACATACATACATACATACATACATACATACATACATACATACATACATACATACATACATACATACATACATACATACATACATACATACATACATACATACATACATACATACATACATACATACATACATACATACATACATACATACATACATACATACATACATACATACATACATACATACATACATACATACATACATACATACATACATACATACATACATACATACATACATACATACATACATACATACATACATACATACATACATACATACATACATACATACATACATACATACATACATACATACATACATACATACATACATACATACATACATACATACATACATACATACATACATACATACATACATACATACATACATACATACATACATACATACATACATACATACATACATACATACATACATACATACATACATACATACATACATACATACATACATACATACATACATACATACATACATACATACATACATACATACATACATACATACATACATACATACATACATACATACATACATACATACATACATACATACATACATACATACATACATACATACATACATACATACATACATACATACATACATACATACATACATACATACATACATACATACATACATACATACATACATACATACATACATACATACATACATACATACATACATACATACATACATACATACATACATACATACATACATACATACATACATACATACATACATACATACATACATACATACATACATACATACATACATACATACATACATACATACATACATACATACATACATACATACATACATACATACATACATACATACATACATACATACATACATACATACATACATACATACATACATACATACATACATACATACATACATACATACATACATACATACATACATACATACATACATACATACATACATACATACATACATACATACATACATACATACATACATACATACATACATACATACATACATACATACATACATACATACATACATACATACATACATACATACATACATACATACATACATACATACATACATACATACATACATACATACATACATACATACATACATACATACATACATACATACATACATACATACATACATACATACATACATACATACATACATACATACATACATACATACATACATACATACATACATACATACATACATACATACATACATACATACATACATACATACATACATACATACATACATACATACATACATACATACATACATACATACATACATACATACATACATACATACATACATACATACATACATACATACATACATACATACATACATACATACATACATACATACATACATACATACATACATACATACATACATACATACATACATACATACATACATACATACATACATACATACATACATACATACATACATACATACATACATACATACATACATACATACATACATACATACATACATACATACATACATACATACATACATACATACATACATACATACATACATACATACATACATACATACATACATACATACATACATACATACATACATACATACATACATACATACATACATACATACATACATACATACATACATACATACATACATACATACATACATACATACATACATACATACATACATACATACATACATACATACATACATACATACATACATACATACATACATACATACATACATACATACATACATACATACATACATACATACATACATACATACATACATACATACATACATACATACATACATACATACATACATACATACATACATACATACATACATACATACATACATACATACATACATACATACATACATACATACATACATACATACATACATACATACATACATATTTATTTTATATACATGCCCCACGAAATTTATTGACCTACTACATGGCAGCTTAAGTGCATACCCCTTTTGTTGTGTCTCGTAGCACCGCTATTCTTATCATAATCACTACTGTAGGTTTGACCTCCGGTTTCACATCGTTTTCTTTTATCCAAAGAGCTTTTTTTCAAGAATTTCATTAAGCTCTAGCTTAAGTTCTCTTTTCTCTCAAATGTCAGCCCGCTGCTTTACCCATTTATACTCTTTCACATACACACTTCAGCATAGCTCTCTGTCACAGTATCCTACTGTTGTTTACATGCTTACAGACAGACTGATAGAAAGTGCCTTTCATATTGTAAATTGTCAAAAACTTACTTGAAAATGGTCGAATAAATGCTAAGTGTCTTGGAAGTGGTTGGGGTTTCAAAGAGACGATAGTCACGTGATCGGTTGGATAGGCCCTAAAGAACTTAGCTGCCTTCAAACGTGACGCTGTTGGCACCACAATTGTGCTCATGTCAACTTCCTCCCTTTGCAGGTAGCCCATCAGTCCGCTCCATATCCCTTTTGTGTCTTCTCCCCAACTATTATCTGGTTCCTTTAGCATAGTGTACCTTAGTAAAAAGAACTTAAAGAAAGTCACACAATTGTAGCTTTATGTTTAATGTATACGAGTTTATCACACCATATAGTTACATCAACACATTATATATATACATTGCTCATTTACAATCGGAATTCTCTATTGCTCTGAACAATCAAATATTTAATTTTTCCTTAGAAATAATGTTATTGTCTCTTTTCTTCGTAATATCTCGGGTATTGCATTAAGGGTTTTATTTGATTTTTTTTAATAGATTATCGTGTAATGTTAATGATTCCACACTGAATTTCTTCAATAAAATTTCAATACATAATACAAATGATAAGGTAGGGAGAGGAGATTGCAGCAAGAAGCAATGATGGGATGGAAACGAGAAACAGTAGTGACATGGTGCCTTATCAGCATTAGATCAACGCTGAATATAGAATTTCTTAGTCAGGTAAAAGAGCACAAGCAGCTTGAAGCTGTGCAGTTTTCCGGCAAGTTTTCAATATGATACTGTACTGTCTCTAGGGTAATCTGCTTCCCAAGACGTTTAAAATTCCACAAATCACACATTATTATTTTGTGTATACAGTACGACATTGTCCAAACACAGTTATATATAAAACATCCTTAAATAACATGGATGACAGGTGATACAAAGCCAGAGGGGTAGGAATTCCGAGCACATGCAATCATTGCCTACCGTACGTATATACGACATCCGCCTTTAGCTCGAAACTGAGTATAGGGAGAGTAAAAGGAGACAGAGGAAGGGTTGTTATAGGTTATTGCTGAGATCTGAGCTTCGGTGAGGAAAAGATGAAGAAGTTCAGGAGAGAGAAGGTGATGTTCATTAGATGAGAAGTTAGAGGAAAGTCAACGAATGTTGCAGACACCGAGGGAGGAAGAGTGAATCAGGTAATGGTCCGCAGTCTCGCTCCAGAACAGGTGGAGTGTGGACGTACTCGTGGCGCTCTGCCTCCATTCTCGTTTGTGTTGTTTTTTTGTGTTATTTGTGAGTTCTTGTTTGTGTGTTGTTGTTTCTGTGGTGTTGCTGGTGTTGTTTGTCTGTTGTGGTTCTGTGTATAGTTTTGTTGTGATTGTCTGTGTGTGTGTGTGTGTCCCTGGCTGATTGAGTGTTTAGTTGTTTGTGTTGTTGTTTGCTTTCCATCTAGGCCTTGCCTGGCCTGATGGAGAGTGCGGATTCCTGCTTGGAGGCCGACTTGGCAATGTCGGAGGAAGACGAGTCTCCAATTGAGGATCACTGGCCTGAGCTGCCTTCTCGCAACCCTCCCCCCCTCTCCTCGGTCACTCCGCAGCTCAGGTTGCAGCCGTCCACCTCCTCAACCTCTACCAAGCGACCTGTTGATGCCTCGTCCGACTCCTCGCAGGATTCCGATGGTGTGGACTGTTTGCCTCCAGCTGCCAAGACTGCCAAGGGTGCCTCAGCTGTGCACGACGTAGCTTCTCTGCCTCACCCTGGTGTTTCTTCTTTGTATACCAACTCCTTGCCCTCGTCCAACCTTCCTGCTTTTGCCCCGAGAGATACCTATGTCAAACTCTCCTTCTCTGGAAATCCATCTACGGACACAAAGCTGCGTTGGTTGTCTGATGTCAACAGGGCCTTCCAGTTGCAGCGTGAACTGGCTGAAGTCAAGATGGCTGCTGTCACCTCCCGGATTGTCTACATCTCTAGGAAGCATCAGGACATCATTGATAGAGTGAAGGCTGGTGAATTTTTATCTCTGCCTCTCATTCTTGAAGACTCACCCGAGAGGCCTCGTAATTTCCCCAGCTACATCCTCACCCGTTTTCCTATTGATGTTGACCCGAAACTTGCCAAAGGATACCCTGGTGTGTACTTTGCCCGTTGTTTTTTCCAAGATGGTTCCCCCATTAGCCGTATTGTTGTTGTCTGGAGTCAACCCGATCCACCTCTAAATGAGATTTCCTTTGATTTCCTCCCTTGTCATCCACCGTGTGAGGTGAGGAAACTTCATAATGACCAGCCTTGGTGCTACAGGTGCTGGGGAGTTGGGCATATCTCCCGGTACTGTTCTGCCAGGCCGAAGTGTGCATGGTGTGTGGCCGACCATGATTCCAAGACGTGTCCTGTCAGGGGTGAACCATCACGTCCTGCTGCCTCCACCTCTGAGCCTTCACCTCCTGAAGATATGTCTCGATGGAAGTGTCCACGATGCCTTCAGCCAGGGGTTAACGTGTGGCATGGATGTACTCGACGTAAGGTCCAGGCTCGTGTCTCTACTATTGCTCCACCTCCACCACCACCACCACCACCTCACCAGTCTGCTCCTCCTACCAGCCCTGCCTCACCTCCAGACCTGGCCCTCCGCAAGTCTGTTGCTACCCTCATGGCACGATGTACGGCTCTCGAGAACCGCTTTTCTGCCCTTGAAGCCAGGATTGATGGGCTGGTTGCCACTCAGGCTGCCAATGACTCCAAACTCTCCACCTTGGTCGAGGCTCAGCAGGTCATCATCTCAACTGTCACTACCCTTACCGAAAAGATGGATACTGTTGCATCTCGCCTTGAAAAGCTTTTTGAGTCAGTCCCTTCTCCTGGTCCATCTTCTTCTCCAGGTCGCTCATCTGTCCCCACTCACCGGACTTCTACCTCCAAATACAGAGTTCGCTAGTGATTGCCGGCTGGATGTCATCTCCTGGAATGTATGTGGTATCACCAGTTATGCTAAGCTCACTCAACTCAAAGCCTATGTTTTTCGTCATCATCCCAGTGTTATTTTTCTCCAGGAAGAATTTCCAGGACGGCTGCTCGCTGCTGGGCAAGCTCCTCCCCTCTCAGGTTATGTGCCATATGTTCATCTGGTAAGGAATGGTCTCCTGACTTACATACATAGCTCCTTGCCACATCGCCTTCTCCATACCTCCACTGATCCTGACATGACCTTTCAGCTATTTGAGGTTCTACCTGGGAATGGAGTACTCCAACAATGTAATGTCTATTCTGCCCCAGCTAGACTCACTCCCCCCCCCAACGGGAACCGCCTTGACGTGGTGGGGGGGCTTGCGTGTCTCTAAGACCTGGTGAGCTAGACTAGAGGGGGCTCCGGCCCCTGCTCTGCCCCGATTTCGGGGAGAGAGGGCTTTCCATGCTAGTAAGGTCGCCAGTGAGAGACCAGACTAAATGGTTCCGTTGCATTAGGATGCCAGTACGGGCCAACAACGCTGCCCTCCGAAGGGACTGCCCTCTAGGGGCCGTCCTATGTTGGATGGTTGGGTGTCTGGGCCGGGAGATGTTGGGGAAGGGGGTCTCAGCACCGTCGTGGGCAAACTTTCGAGCCATTGGGGCTGCTTTTTTAAACGAGTGGCCCCGTGGGGGAAGAGGTACCCCGCCCACGGCGACCAGCGGTCGGTCCCCTCATCTGCCCGGTAGGTAGTAGCTCTTTGCTCCTGGGGCCAAAAATACTAAACCAATGATATATAGATACAGAAAAGCCCCAATCTCTTCCTCGAGCGGTGGTCGACCAGGCCTTCGAGACGTCACTCTCTGGTCGTGGTAAGATGCAGAAAACTGCAAATAAGACTAGACCTAGTAGGTCGGGTCTTGTGTCGAAGAACCCTGTTAACGATTTGGACACGTTAATGTTAACGAATGTACTCGCATCCTTTACCTATGGCGCTATCCACTCCATTTTTAAGTGCTTTGGAGTAGTCCTCCGAATCCGAATCACATATGACAGTGATTATAGGTCTAATCGGTGCTATATTACTTTCAATACAAATGCTGCTGCCAAAGCAGCATTTAAGTCAAAAGATTCTCTGACAGTGGGGGATACTCATTGTAAAGTTCAGATGATCAATGTAGCTGACAGTGACAATGATTACTGCCCTAATATATTTGATGATTCTGCAGAGCATGTCCCAAAGGAACGTCGGGTTCCTACACCCTTTTGGTTTGTGGCTTACTACAGGGAGGGACGTGGTAACATTATCCATGCTTCCCGGTATCTGGAGAAAGAAATTGGATTATTACCAATGGGCCACATAAAGAAATATGGTAAGGGAGTTTTAATCAGAGCCAAAGATCTTACACAGGCCATGATGCTCCTCAATCTCCCCTGTCCATCTGATAGCATGTTTGAATCTATTAAACCACATCGAACATTTAATTATAGCAAGGGGCGTATATATAATGAGGACCTGTATGAATTCTCAGAAGAGGACATTCTCGCTATGTGCCCAGACAGTGCCCAACGAGTAACGAAGATGAAAGGCAGTAAAAATATGATCATCCTCACTTTCTATGGCTCACATATCCCAGATCGCATTAACATTAACCCCACCTCATTTGAGGTGAAGCCTTTTGTTGAGCGTCCCGTACAGTGTTTCTGTTGTTATGAGTTTGGTCATGGGAAAAGGAACTGCAACAACCGTTCCCGGTGTGGTAATTGTTCTGCTCTTGACTCACATCTTACTTCTGAGTGTCGGTCAGAGAGTTACTGCTTTTACTGCAGTTATTCTCACCCTTTGCGTTCTCGCCAATGTAAGATGTACCTACTTGAGCAGGATATCCTCCACTTGGCTAGTTCTCAATTCATTAGCTTAGGTAGTGCCAGACGGCAACTCAACTTCAGGCGACAGAAGGATGGTGGTGTGAAGACATACGCCTCCTCCCTTCGCCCTAAATTGGTTGCAGCACCCTCTCAACCCTCTCAAGAGGCAGCTGCTTCTTGCTCTAGTGAGAACGTTTCTAAGGTTACTCTACATAATAGTTTCTCTGTCTTGGAAACTTTATCAGACACTCATTCTGGTGCCCCTTCAACTGATGACAATTCTCAGACTTTAGCTAAAGGTGTCCATGTGGTAGAGGTTCACGCTGCCACACGCTCTCCCAAAAGGAAACTTAAGTCACCTAAACTGCCACAGAGACGCCTTCGTGGTTCCTCTGCGGCACTTGACTCTATAGATGTTTCACCTTGTGAGGCAACCATCTCTGTGGACTCATCCATAGTTTCCTCTCAATTTCACCAGAAGCGTTCTCGTGGCTCTGATGAATCTCTTGATTCAATAGAAGTTCTTCCTCGCAAGCTTCCTTCGGGATCATCAGAGGGGCGTGAAGTTAATGTGAATGCCACGGATGTTGTGACTTCAAAAGATTCACTTTCTCTTCCGCTTGAGCAGCGGAGTGATTCTACCACCTGTATTATGGATGTTGATGTATCTGTCTGTGTCAGTGATACCACTGCTGTACAGGACAGGACCAATGTAATTGTTTCAAAGAATATCCGATCTCATATACCTTCATCTTCTTCTAACATATCAGATGCTTCAGGGACTCGTCTACGGGTCCCAATTACTGCCCCAAGTACTACTCCTCGGGTTCGCTCTTCTTCTAGTTGCCCAGGATTAGACAAATCTTATTGTTTGAATAAACCCTCAGGTCGAGGTGGTAGTGGGAAGTACCTCCGTGAGGCTTCCCAAAAATCAGTACTAAAGTAAAACTGTTCAAAGTCCTTCAGTGGAATTGCCGTGGCTTGCGTGCTTCTTGGGAGGAACTGCGCGTTCTTCTCTCTAGCTTCTCTCCTGCATGTGTTTCTCTCCAAGAGACAATGCTTGGGGACTACATTCCTGCCAGTCCTCCAGCATACTCAGCATTTTATTCCAATTCATTTGAAGGGCAGGGTCATCATGGTGGCTCTGCCATCCTAGTTCGCCGAGATATTCCATGCACGAGCCTGGAGCTTGACACTCTGCTCCAGGCTGTTGCAGTTAAGGTTTTTATGGACCGCCCGTACACTGTATGCAGTCTATACCTTCCTCCCAGTGTTACAGTTGAGAGGGGTGATCTCAACCATCTTGTACGGGACCTTCCCTCTCCCTTTATTTTATTGGGTGATTTTAATGGTCGTCATCCTCTGTGGGGTGACAGTTCGGTCAACCCCAGGGGTGTTTTATTGGCTTCTTTTATTGAGGATGAGGGATTAGGGGTTTTAAATACGGGAGATGTGACACATTTTAATAGCCCTACTGGGACTTTTACCGCCATTGACATTTCCCTCTGCTCAACCAGTGCTCTGCTGGATTTTACTTGGAGAGGTTTGCCTGATTTATATGGCAGTGACAATTTCCCTATACTATTAGAAGGTAACAGGTACGAGCCACAGTCTCGTCTTCTTAGGTGGAATTTAGAGAAGACTGACTGGCAGTTTTTTAGAGAGCTAACTTCATCGGTCTCTTCTGTAGCCGATTTTGGTAGCTCTGACGATGCTGTAACATATTTCGCTGATATGCTCCACTCTGCTGCTCTCAACTCTATCCCTAGAACTTCTGGCTACTTTCCCAAACGTCCTGTCCCTTGGTGGTCACCAGTCTGCACCACTGCTGTGCGGGAGAAGCGCCCTGCTTTCTCTCGCCTTCGTCCCAATCGTGGGGACCCAACTCTTTTAGAGGACTTCCGACGAGCAAGGGCTCGGGCTAGACGAGTTTTAAAAGAGGCCCGACGTGCATCTTGGAAGGCCTATGTGTCTTCAATTAATACTAAAACTCCACTCACCCAAGTGTTCAGGAGAGTCCGTAAGATGGAGGGGAAGTTTTTTTCTAGTTCTCCACCTGTTCTTAAGATCATGGATGGTTTGACAGTGGCCAATACCATGGCAGAGGCTTTTGCAAAGGTCTCCAGCCGTGACTCTCGACCTCTGGCTGTCAGGCATGAGTTAAGAGCCAAGGAGCGTACAGTCCTGGATTTCACAGGGAACGAGAATGAAAGTTATAACCATATATTCATCCTGAGAGACCTGCATTCTGCTCTCTCTCTCTGCGGCCACACTTCTCCTGGGCCAGACAACATCCCATATGCAATGTTACGACACTTGGGTGAGGAAGCGATCTCATTTCTTTTAGCTGTATATAACAGAATCTGGCTGGAGGGTGTCTTCCCTTCTGGGTGGAGGGTTGCTACCATCCTTCCTTTTCTCAAGCCGGGCAAGGACTCTGGTGTTGCCCTCAATTATCGACCAATTGCCTTGACCTCCTGTCTCTATAAACTATTTGAAAAGATGGTTAATGTCAGACTGGTATACTTCTTGGAACGGGGTGATTTTCTGTCTCCGTCCCAGTCTGGCTTTCGTAATTACCGTTCCACTACAGATGCTCTGGTCAGGTTGGAAGCTGCTGCATGTGAGGCTTTTGCACGACATCAACACCTTGTCTGTGTATTCTTTGATTTAGAGAAAGCCTATGACACTACATGGCAATATGGCATCCTGCAGCAACTCCATTTAAATGGCCTGCGGGGTCGCCTTCCACGCTTTCTTAAGGAGTTTCTCAGTGGTCGCAGTTTTTCTGTGACGGTTGGTACAACCCACTCAGCATCTGTTGCACAGGAGGAGGGCGTCCCCCAGGGAAGCGTCCTCAGTGTCACATTGTTTGCAGTAGCAATTAATGCCATTGCCTCATCCCTTCCAAACGGTATAGCTAACTCGATGTACGTTGACGACCTAGCAGTCTGGTTTGCTGCTTCCCGTATGTCAGTGGCGGAGCGGCGCATGCAGCTTGCCCTTGACAGGGTGTCACGTTGGACTGATTCTCATGGGTTTCGATTTTCTCCTTCCAAGACAGTTGCTATGCACTTCTGCCGCATCCGAGGCATCCACCCGGAACCGGACTTATTCATGTATGGTCATCGGATACGATGTGTCGAGGAGACTCGCTTTTGGGTCTCCTTTTTGACAAACGTTTGACTTGGGTTCCCCACTTACGTACACTTAAGGTCTCTTGCCTCAAGGCTCTTAACCTGTTGAGGGTCCTGAGCCATACATGTTGTTATTAGGTCAAAACTCGACTATGGTTGTGAGGTGTACTCTTCTGCCACCGTCTCATGACGCTAATGAGCCACCTCTTGATCTCCGTCGTCAGTCCTTGATGGTTCGTTGTTGGCATCGATTACATCGACTTCCTGACTCCCTACCTTGCTTGGCGGTGTCATCTGATATCATGTCTCAGTACTACCTTTTACATTCTCGTGCACCATGGCCCTTTGGCTTCCGGGTCAGGAAGGCTATGGAGGAGATGGGCATAGATGACTACCAGATTTGTCCTGTGAGGGTCCCCAGGGTGGCTCCATGGCTTCTTCCAGAAGTTTTCCCCTGCACCTGCTTTACAGACAAGAAGGAATCTCTTCCTCCTCCAGTGGCTCGTTCCCTCTTTTTAGAACATGCCTTCACTCACAGGGAGTCCCTCCCTGTGTACACTGATGGGTCAAAGTCTGATGCTGGAGTTGGCTTTGGAGTTGTCTTTCCTGACTTTTTCCGTGGAGGCAGGCTCCCTTCTGTCATGTCCAATTTTACTGCTGAGCTCTCGGCCATTTTATATGCCCTCCAAGTGATTTTTACTCTCCCTCAGCCTTCGTTTACTATTTTTAGCGATTCCTGTAGTGCCTTGCAGGCCTTGTGCAATTTTAACTCTTCCCATCCCCTGGTGTTGGCCATTCTTGAGTGGCTTGTCCTCCTGGGCCATCGTGGCCGGAAAGTCACTTTTTGTTGGGTCCCAGCCCATGTGGGTGTTGATGGGAATGAGCGGGCTGACGCCCTGGCTAAGGCTGTGGTCTCCAATTCCCGGCCTCCTGCCAGGCGTCATCCTGTTCCTGCAGTGGACCTTCGACCCTGCATAGATGCTACCGTTCGTTCCTGCTGGCAGGACAGATGGGACGCCGTCGGGGCTAACAAGCTCCGCGACATCCGCCAGCGTCTTGGTTTGTGGAGCTACAGTGGCCTGTCCCGCCGGTGGGAGACAGCTCTTGTCCGTCTCCGCATTGGCCACACATTATTGACTCATGGCTTTTTAATGGAGAGGGCTCACCCTCCCTACTGTGATGATTGTCTTGTCCCTTTGACAGTACGGCATCTAATTGTTGAGTGTCCCAGCCTTGGGGACCTTCGTCGTAGGCACCTCTCCGAGTACCGGAAGGGTGACGGTTCTTACAGTCTCTCCCAGGTGCTCGGGGAGGAGGCTTGTAGTGTGGGAGGGAACACCCTCTCCTATGTGGAGGAGGCTGGCCTCCTCCAAAAGTTGTGAATTTTATTATATTTATGGCTTTTTAGATAGTTCAACGTTTTCTTATCTTTTATATATTTTACTTGAATTAGTCAGGTTTTTTTTTTTTTTTTAGTATAAATGTGCCTTTTAGTTTGTATGTTCTTTTATTCATGCTGCCTATCCCTTTCGGGGTGGAGAAGTCTGTTTAGTTTGTGTAAATATTTTATTAATGATGTAGATGACTACTTTGTGTTGGGCGGTATATGACCATAGCTGTTGCGCCGCCAAATGCCTCATGGCATTTCTAAATCAATCAATCAATCAATCTAGACTCACTCTTGAGGCTCTTCCTTCTCCAACAGTGCGTGGTATGGTGTATATGGGAGATTTTAAAGCTCGGCATTCTGATTTGGGTGATGGTACTGGCTCTATTAATCGTAATGGTGTTCGTCTCCTTTCATACATCCGCAAGCATCATCTGACACACTGGGACACTGGCGGTGCCACTCATTGCCGGGAAGGTACTCTGGATTACATCCTCTCGTCTGGCCTGATAACATCTCAGGTCCAGTGCTCCTCCGTGCCAGACTTATTCTCTGATCACATTGCTCTTCGGTTTCATTATTCTCTAACTGCTGGGTCAGGTGCTTCAGCCAATCGTTTGTGTATTGCTGTGCCCCCTAAATATTGCCCGACTTACATCTTATTTATGGCCCATGTATTCCCTACATTTGACATATCATCAGCTGAACAGTTGTACTCTGATCTTGTATCTACTACTCATGACTTTTATAGGCTATACGTCTCCCGGCCACACCTCCAGCATCGCCATACTGCCTACTCCTGGACGCTGGATGCACGTATACAGGAGGCAAAGGAGGAGGCTGAACGTGATGGCCTATTGTTTCAAGCCAACCCAACCCCTGACCTACTCCATCGTTACCATATGTCTAGAGACGCTTTAGTTGCCCTGCAGGGGTGTGCTCACACTGAGTCTTGGCAGCGGTTCACGGACAGCATCAACCAGTAAACAAGTGTGGCTTCTATGTGGCACCTCATCCGTCGGGTTGTTAAAAAGACAACGGCCACTGCTCGTCATCACACTCCCGCCGACTATGCCAAACAACTTGTCGATGCCTGGTCAGAACAATCTACCTCAGCCAGTCTACCCATCCACATACAAGATGCACTCGCTTCCCGTGCTGCTGTCCATCTAATGTCTGCTCTGTTACAAGATGATGACGATGATGCAGAGGAGATAACTGAGGAGGAGTTGCGCCGTGCTCTCTCTCAAGGTAGAGCTTCTTCCCCTTGTGATGATGGTATTACTTATGCTGTGCTGCGCCTACTTCAACAAGTTCCTGGGAACCCTCTACTTCGACTGTACAATCTTTGTCTTCGTGACGGTTGTGTACCACGAGCCTGGACCAGCAGCACAATAATACCCATCCCTAAGCCCGGCACTGTGAAGTTCAGGCCTATTTCCCTCACTTCCTGTTTCTGTAAGGTTATGGAGAGAATCTTACTCAATCGTCTCATGTACAGACTGCAGGATCGCCTTTCTCCATGGCTATTTGGTTTCCTTCCCCAGCGGAGCACACATCACTGCCTAGTCGACCTGTACTCTCGCCTTAACAGGGACAGTGTGGTGGCATTCATTGACCTTCGAAGTGCCTTCGATGTTGCTAATAGAGACGTCATTTTGGATCAACTGGTTGACTTTGGGATAAAGGGTAATCTACTACGGTGGATTCGGGACTACCTGAGTAACAGGACCTCCCGTGTGTTTTTCAGTGGTGCACTCAGTACTTTGCGCAGTTTTCATCTTGGTACGCCTCAAGGGGGTGTTGTCAGCCCATTGTTATTTAATATTCTGATGCATCGGTTGCTCACTTCTCTCACTGATATTCCTGGAGCTACAATTACGTACTATGCTGATGATATCTGTGTTCATTCTACCTCACCAAGGGATCTCCAGCGGTTTCTTGACTCCTTCTCTGTGGCCTCCTCTCACTGTGGCATTATTGTCTCCCCAGATAAGAGCAGAATATTCACCTGCCGCCTTCCTCAAGCTCAGCCAGTGTTCACCATTGGAGGGACTGTCATTCCCATGTGTTCCCAGTACTGCTACCTGGGTGCGCCAGTCAATATTTGGCCGATTGTCCCTGCCAGACCTCAAGAACATCCCATTGTCCAGGACTTATTGGGTCGTCTCCAGCGCCGACTTACACCACTTCAATGGCTATCTAACAACTCCACGGGCATCTCTATCCCAGTAGCCAGGACCATCTATATTGCTTTTATCCGTTCAGTTGTTGATTACCTCTCTCCTGCTTTGATTCAACTTCCTAGGGCTATTCTGGAAACTTTAAAAAAATTTCAGAATAGAGCAATGAGAATAATTCTCGGCTGTCCAATGTCGACCAGGATAGTGACCATGCAGTGTGAGTTGCGTCTTCCCCTATTAATAGAGAGAATTCATTGTAATGTTACTTGCTTCACTGTCAAGTGCCTCCATTTCCCACATCTTTCACCCCATTACTCTCAGTTAGTCAGGACTTCTCTTAGACCAAACTCCCCTGTCCCTCCCATACTGCCTGCTGGACGTACTCTTATAAGGTCTGTTTCCTCTATGCTCCATGGTCCTAATATAGATATAATGGTTGCAGACATCCCCCCAGGGCCCCCTCTGTGGATGCTACCAACACCTGATGTGAGCTTCACACCTACTTCCAAGTCGGAACTGCCTTCTCTACAGTGGCAGTTGGCTCTGGAACACATAGAAACAGTGACGTCCTCCATCACAGATCCATACTGCCTCTACACTGATGGCTCATTGCAGGTGGATGGTGCAGCAGGTTGTGCTGTTTTCTCGCCTGACCTGGAGTCACCTCCAGGGGGCTGGGTTGGCCGTCGTCTCTGTAACCACTCTAGCTCAACATTGTGTCATCGTAACTTGACTGTCAAATTTTTATAGGTGCCATCCCATGTATGTTTACGTCACAATGGTACAGATGACAGACTCGCAAAGAAAGCCTGCCATCTGCCTCCTCGTGGTGTTGGACGTCCTCTCTCCCTGACATGTTACCTCTCTAAAGTCCGCTCCGCCACTCTCCTCCCTGTACGGCGACGCAGGGATGCAGAGAGGCCCTTCAGCATCTCCATCACCCATTACGAGTCTGTCTGCCATCACAAATATTCCTACCGTCGTCGATGCCTCATGGCTCGGAGGCACAATGTAGTCTCTGCTCGTTTGAGGCTTGGCTACCGGCCACCGTGGCAGGTTGCTGGGATGCAGGGTGAGCCTCCCTTCACTGAGTGTCGCTTGTGTCGAGCGCCTCGTGCTAACACTATAGAGCACTATTGCCTAGCCTGCCCCACTGTCCGACACTTGTTGCCCCAGGGCCTGCCACTTGATGTGGTTTGTCGACACCTGCTGAACCATCAGGTTCTGGAGGAACTTCTGGTACGCCACCCTCGTTTTGGTGGATTTAAGTAGGTCATGATGTAAATATTTGTCTGTATGCTTGTGCTTCATTCTGTTATGTTTTTGTGATGTGTGTGTGTGTGCGCATGTGTGTGTGCTTGTGTGTGTGTGTCGTCATTGGGTTCTCGTGAGTCCCGCCTACCCTTGTGTACTGTTGTCTACCTATTGACTGACGCTACGGCGCAATTAATTAAAAAAAAAAAAAGACACTGATTACCTGTGTGTTCACTGGGTGGTATGGAAGTGCTTCGTTTTAAATATATTGATTTTTGCAGCTAAAATACTATTGTATAGGATAACCACAGAAAGAGTTGTATATAAGGTTTACATGACACAGTGAGTCAGACCCCTTTTCAATTTTTCGAAGCATTTCTGTTGGTGCGGGTCTGACCTTGTGATAGTTTCAGTGGGCTGTCGTCCAGAAAGGATCCGAGCCATATCGCCGCCCCAAACTCAGGTGAGCTAGAGCACAGTCTAGTTAGTACTAGGACTAACTAGACCGTGGGCTAGAGATTGTGTTGCGCGAGTGTACCACCGCTTGATTTGATTAGGTTAGGTTAGGTTAGATTAATTTACGGTAAAATGAGCTGGGAAAGAGAATGAAACTATTTCAAAGATTATCCCATAGTTGGTTTTATCGTTATAACCCAAGCGGTAGCCACAATGCTTGAGTAAGTGAACCAAAAGTCTCCACCTCAGTTGTCTTTGTGCCTAACTACCAGAAATATTTTTCGTTCCGAGACTTGGTGTCTTTACATTACTTCTCTGAACTATAGATTCATCATTGTTCATTCTTTTGTTCAAGAGGATACACAAGGCATAGTGTATATCTTGAACTGGTGGATGGTGGCAGCCTATTTTCTTTTGTGTAAGTAATTCATTTAAAATCTCGTGCCTCTCGCTGATTACAACCAATGAGGGGATATATAGAAATGCATGCCTTACATGTCCACGCCTCATTTGTATGAAAGTGAAAGAACAGGTAATTCTAAATCTTGCATGGAAAACGAAACCTGTAAAACAGGAGTAGGATCTGACGGTCAGCCCCCTAAGAGGTATGAGCAAATATCCTCAAAAAAATCAGATTTTCATACATTCCACCTTTTTATAATGACCGTGGAACCCAAGAAATCAAATCTATCTCTCCAATAGATACCCCAGGAACCATGTCTCTTCCGCACAGGAAATTCTTTTATTATAAAGATACAAGTCAGGCTCTTATTGATCAATTTGTTGCAGTTCACGAGAAGGGTTTTATAGTTCTCTATACGAGTACATCAAATTAATGACATTGTTAATTAGTATATTGAAAGAGGAGCCAATTGCGATTAAGAGTCGGGAATTGACCATCGGATCATGCAGGCAGCAGAAAATTACCTGTTAAAAAATTGATACATGCGATATTCACATCACACCAAACATATGCCCATTGACTGAGTATGGCCATCCTATTGACACACTGCTGGCTACATCCCAGTCCCATACAATCCCCTATAGGTGGCTACATCTTCGCGGAATTATCAACCTCGGCCAATGCCTACACCCGGACTGTTCTAGAGTCGTGACAATCGTCATATTCAGATCCCCGGCAACACCGCAGGGTCGGCAAATACCGATCCCCGGACAGGCGGGGTTAATCCACCAAAACGAGGGTGGCGCACCACAAGTTTTTCCAAAACCTGGTGGTTCAGCAGGTGTCGACAAAACACATGAAGCGGCAGGCCTCGGGGCAGCAAGTGTCGGACAGTGGGGCAGGCCAGACTCTAGTGTCAGAGCCAGGCGCTAGGCACAAGTGACACTAAGTGAAGCGAGGCTCGCCTTCCATTCCTGCAACCTGCCAAAGTTGCCGGTAGCCAACCTCGAACGAGCAGAGACTACATTGTGCCTCTGAATCATGAGGCCACGGCAATGGTAGGAATACTTGTGACGGCAGACAGACTCATAGTACGGTAATGGAGACGCTGAATCTTTTTTTTTTTTTTTTTTTTTAATGTGGGGCTGTATATTACTCTTGTTCTGTACGTTTTATCATCGATGTAACTTACAGTCCAAAATTTCGCCTCCCTCGTGGCTGTCAGGAAGATGATATAGTAATGACAATCTGGTGTATAGAGTTGGTAACGAGACATTTGTTATAATTGTATGAGTTGCTAACGTAATGCTTAATTAAGAACTGTACACGCAATCTCAGACGAACCTCACTGTCGTCATTGTACAGTCAGCGGCAGAAGTGGTGTCGCCTCACCTGCTTCACCGAGACACGCAGTGTTCACGGAGTCGAGAAATACACATGTTTGCTACACTTAACAATCTCGAATCTATGAACATTGCGTGCCTCGGTGAAGCAAGTGGGGCGACGGGACTTTTGCCGCCGACTGTACAGGGATCTCTTTCTCCCCTGTAGTGAGTATGGCTCTTATGTGTGTGTGGCTTGGCTTAACATTGGCTCAAACTTCAAAACGCTCCAGGACAAACGGAGTCAATGGTATTTCAACTCTCCCTATCCTCCTGATTCTCTTCAACCTCTTTCTTTTCGACACAATATTGTATCAATTTCTCTTCTAATATTAGTACACTGCAAATTGCTTCTCTGAACTCTTTCATTGTATATATCCTCACCTCTCATTTTTATCCAATTAAATATTATAGGAGTTAACCTGTACCATACTTTCAATCTTTCAAGTTTTTTTTGTTTTTGTTTTTTTTCTATACCTCAACCTCGGGGCTGTAGGCTATCAGTAGCCCGTAACTCTTGCGAGGCCCCGAGATTATTGGGTGTCGCACCAGATGAGACAGTGGAGCTTCGTGATGATGTTACTGTTGCTTCTTTTCTGCCCCACTAGATAACGACACCTTATTTATACACGTCACTATCAGTACTGAACAGAACACATTACAATCATTATCTCTGGAACCTTTTAAGGAGGGAAGACAGTGTTGGTTAATCTGGAGCGACTGATTCCTCCAAACTATTCCCAGCAACAAAGCACACTTATTTTTGCTAATCTGGTTTTGTTTCCTGGCATACGTTGGAGGAATCAAGACACTCTAATGTACCAAAAGTGTATTACACCCTTAATTTCACCAATCTTTCCATATTAACATTAACAACTTATGCTCCCTCTTATGCAATATATCTTGGCATCACATAGAAATTTGACATGAATTTGGACTTTTCTCGCAGTTTCATTCCACAGGTAAGGACATTGGTCATGCTTTTTTATTTTGTCCTCACATTCCACAGTATAGTTTTATATACAACAGAAAGTTGTTCAATTACATTGGCAAACTAGAACAATTAAAATGGAATAATTTCAGCGTAAAACCATAATGGTTATTGGAATAGGAGTAGATAATTACAGTACAGTATGATGTTACTATAGTGGTTAGTTAAATCTTTCTCTAAAGTATCATAGGTTTCCAATTTGATGTAAGCGTACTCCAAAAGAACTTTTTTCAAAGTTTGGGAAAGTTTTCTTAGTGTTTGGAATGTGCCAACAAATGATTCATTAATGAAAACAGTCTTTTTTTTTTTTTTTTTGCAATTATTGGAGGCATCCATCACCTTCATTTATAAAAAGCTCTTAAGTTTTTATTGTAGAATATATAAGTTTATAAAACTGTTTACTTACCTTAAGATGAGTGACTGATGTGAAGTTACAAATCGTACACAGTTCTAAATCACATTTGCTATAGTACCAATACCCATAATCGTCTTCTGTCACAGCGATGGCCACACAATTACTGTCTTCATTCCTTCTATATAAAAAGTTGGAGTAGGTTATGTTTTCCCCAGATTTGTAGTGGTAGTGAGAGTGAGTTTCATATTCTTTCAGCATGCCTAGAGCTATGGAGTATCCATGGGCATCACTACAGTAAGGTATATAGGGGTTCAGAAAACTTAATATTTGTTCGTTCTCTCGGGCGGAGATGGGAACTGGTAGGCTTCCCCCGACATTGTTACACATGGCAACTGCTTGTGAAAAACTCCATGCCTCTGGAAACATTATTAAGAAACTCGATTCTTTCTGACAAATATCAGCTAAATTCAGATCTTCGATGTTAACTGAGCCTTCGATTTTCCAGTTATTTTTGAAATCAGAGAAGCTTACTAGTGGCTGGGGGTCGAGGTGAGTTTCCTTGCAACTGACAAAGTCCAGTGCCTCTGAGTTGGTTAATGTTCGATTATAGAGACGTAGGTCAGCCACTACAGCATTGAGACTCTGAGAGAAAGTGTAACCTCCACCCATCCTGTCTTGGTCCTGTCCTATCACTAACAATCCACCACCTCGAACCATCTCTGGGCCCTCACTGGTGCCGCTGAATACTTTATCATTCCAGTATATTGTGTGCTGCTTCGTCTCAAAGCTGTGTAGGTAACAAAATCTCCACCAGCCAAGTAGGGTGTAAGATCCTTTTCCTGTTGTTAATGAGTACTTTTCAGCCTCAACGACTACAGACTGCATATCAAAACCTGGGAGAAAAATAAACACTGATTGTTAAATTGTGGAATATAATCAATGTGAGACTGTGTTTATAAAATAATGTATCACATTTAATGCATTCAGAAAATGTAAACTCTCCATAGCATGAGTATCAAAACTCCAATTATTGATATTATTCACCACGTTCATAGGGGAAAAAAAAAACCACCGTTTTATATGTTTGGAACGTTGACATAAATAATATCTGACATAGTCAACGTTTATAATAGTGGTTCATTTGTAGGAAAATATAAATGATTGTTGAGTTCTAACTATATGTTCCTTACTAAAACCCATTTTAATATTATATGATTGAACTGAGACCACCGCCCTAGACTTGGAACACAATGGTGAACGATTAAGAAATTGATATAGAAATATAAAGGTAAGAACAATAACAGAGGAAACAGATGAAACGAAAGGACATTTATAGAAATAAAAGGCAGTGATTGGGGAACCGAATCAGCGCAAACATTGTGAAAGTATTGGCAAAACATCACAGGCAATACCTCCCTACAGAGACCTAAATATTATTAACCTAAACATTATTATATATATATTTTATTTTTATTTTTATTTTTTTTTTTCTTGGACAAATATGACGGATGTTACGTTATAGGGCAACCTGGCAGAAAATGTCCTGTCAGCAAGGAAGTTACTGATAAATATAGGCAAATTACCCTTTAAGCCACAGGCGTAAAGTTTCTGTAGTAGTCCGTTACGCCATGTCATGTCGTATGCTTTTTTAATATCCAAAAATATACCTATCATGAAATGTTTCCGAGCAAATGTCTCGGCAATGCAATGCTCCAAATGCATTAAATGGTCTAGAGTGGACTTATGTTGACGGAATCCACTCTGTTGAACATTTAACACATTCTTCGACTCTAAAACAAAAACCAGTCTTTTATTTACCATACGTTCCATGACCTTACATAGACAGTCAGTCAACGCAATAAGACGAAACGAACTGGGATTCTTAAGGCGACACATATGAGGGATGTCAGCTGGTCTCAAGTGACGAGTGCCCAGTACCAGGTGCCTCATAACACAATACATTCATTTTAGTTCTCCAAATGTACAGTCGATGGCAAAAGTGGTGTCGCCTCACTCAGTGCCTCTCGAAGGATAACATAAAGGATAATCATCAAACCAACACATTCACCAACATACGCACTTACAAACAATATCTAGGGCACAAATTAATAAACTGTTCTGCTTTTTCATTTTACGCGATTGTGAAGCTTATATATATATATATATATATATATATATATATATATATATATATATATATATATATATATATATATATATATATATATATATATATATATATATATATATATATATATATATATATATATATATATATATATATATAGTGTACAGTCACGAGCACTAATAAGTATACAGGTGTGCTTCGAATACCTAGAGACATTAAATAAATACACAATAACATCTCCATTGTACAGTCACCAGCACTAATAAGTATACAGGTGTGCTTCGAATACCTAGGGACAGTAAATAAATACACGATAACATCACCATTGGAATTACTTCGTTGGTGAATTGCATGGTGGACTGTTCGAAGCTTCAACCAATCCTGTGTACTTATTAGTGATCGTGACTGTTCTTTATGACTTGGTAGATATGCCGCCGATTGTACATTGGGCTCACACTCGGTCATCAGCCTTGTTATGAAATTATATCATTTAATTATAGTTGATGAGAGAGAGAGAGAGAGAGAGAGAGAGAGAGAGAGAGAGAGAGAGAGAGAGAGAGTTACAAGGAGTTACAAGGAAAAGAAGTACCCTAGGGGACCTTACGATCCATACAAAGAGGGTACCTGTGGGTTTAGTTGCGCAAGTAGGCGACCGTCCTCGAATGTGTTATGTGAAACTATCAAGGAACACTCGCACAACGGCTTAAACACCTAGACGGTGATTTAAGACTTTGTCTTATCTGGACTTGAACTGATCCACAGAGTTGCTGTTGACTACATCAGCAGGAAGCGCGTTCCAAGTACCGCAGATGCTGTATGTAAAGAATTTACCACACAGATCACGGTTGTATCGCTTCAGTTCAAGTTTGTAGCCATGATTCCTGGTTGTGCCCTCACTGAGTTGGAAAATGTCCCTGTAGTCTACATTGTCAAAGCCTCGTAGTATTTTAAACACTTCGATAAGGTGACCACGCAGTCTCCGGGTTTCCAAAGAGAACAGGTCGAGTTCTACCAACCGATCTTTATAGCTCTTGTGTCTAAGAGAGGGTATAAGTTTGGTTGCCCTGACTTGCACTCGTTCCAATCTCGCGATATCCTTTCGGTAAGAAGGACTCCAAAACTGGACTGCATACTCCAGGTGCGGTCGGACAAGGGAATTGTACAGACAAACTACTATCTCCTTGTTCCGGTATCCAAACTGTCGCTTTATGTACCCTAACATCCTTTGAGCTTTCTTCTCAGCCTCAATACACTGCTTTGAGAACTTGAGGTCGCTGGTGATAGTTATACCCAAGTCTTTCTCAGTATCAGTGGTTACGAGAGCATTGCCCTTAAGGTTATACTCTGTTCGGGGGTTTCTGTGGCCTATATGCATAACTTTGCATTTGTTCACGTTAAATGGCATTTGCCACGTGTCGGACCACTCCCCGATCTTCCTAAGATGATCTTGTAAGCGGGTAGTATTTCCTTCTTTCGCGACATTCATACCAAGCTTAGTATCATCGGCGAATTTGGAAATCTTGGCAACCATGTCACCATCCACGTCATTAACATAGATGATAAACAGTAGTGGTCCCAGAACAGAACCTTGGGGAACACCGCTACTAATGGGCACACACTCTGAAGCCTGTCCATTCACTACCACCCGCTGCCGTCTGTCACTTAGCCAGTTCTCTATCCAATTTGCCACATTTCCGTCTATGCCCAGTGCACGCACTTTCCGAAGGAGGCGGCGGTGGGGTACCTTATCAAAGGCTTTCTGAAAGTCTAAGTAGACAACATCGACTGCTTTATCCTGATCATGCTCACTGAAAACAAAATGGAAGAATTCCACCAGATTTGTGAGGCATGACCGGTGCTGCCGGAACCCATGCTGGGAACCCCTCAGTAGCAAATTTGATTCTAAGTGTGCTGTTATTTTGTCCACCATGATGCTCTCCATGAGTATACAGACTATCGAGGTTAAACTGATGGGTCTGTAGTTTGACGGTTGGCTAGCATCTCCCTTCTTGAAGATAGGAGTCACCTCTGCCTCACGCCAGTCTCTAGGAACGCATCCAGTCTGGATTACCCTGTTGAAGACCATGCACAGGTGCCGTGATACTTCACCATGCACTTCTTTCAACATTCTAGGTAAGAACCCATCCGGACCGGGGGACTTGTTTGCTTTTAATTCGATTATTTTTCTCTCAATTTCTTCTTGGGTGAAGACCATTGACTCCAACTTCTCACTGAAGGAGTCCAAAGGTTCGGGAATGGGACCACTCTCCTCAGAGAACACTGAAGAGAAGTACTCATTTAAGAGGTTAGCATTTTCTGCATCAGAGTGCATCAATGCTCCATCCTCATTCACCAAGGGACCGATCCTGCGTCGGATTGGTTTACGGCCATTCACATAACTGAAAAACTCCTTGGGGTTCTCTTTGCAGAGTCTAGCCACACGGACCTCCTCAGCACGCTTAGCAGCCCTTATTTTGGACTTCACGTTTCGATTCAGTCTTCTATGACCGTCAAAGTCCCCAGATGCCTTCGCTCGACGATACGCAGTTCTCCTCTCCCTTAGTAGGTTACGGATTTCCCGATTAAACTACTTCGGTTGAATGAACTTCTGACCTGTTCCCTTCAGAGGAATAAAGTGCGACTGAAGTTCCATGAAGGAAGACAAGAATGTCCTCCACAGATCATCAGCACTCTCTCCCTCCTCTAGTTCCATTTCAGCAACGCCTTCACGAAGACCTGCAAAGTTCGCTCTCCCCATGTCTAATTTTCTATGCACCGGGGTCACGGTCTCCATATTAGGGACCTTAACTGAAAATCTTATAACCTTGTGGTCGCTTCCGCCTATTTCTTCGTTTACAGAGAGGTCTTGAATGATGTCATCCTTGGAGGTGAGGACCAAGTCGAGTATGTTAGCACCTCTTGTTGGCTCCCTTACCCATTGAGTGAGGAATTCATCATTTACAAACTCCAAGAGTGGTGTGTTCTCGGCAGAGGGCTCTCTGGTTTCCCAGTCAACATGTGTGTTGAAGTCCCCCATAAGGATGCACACCCTGCCGTCCACTAGTTCACCCAGCAACTGGTATAGGTCCCTGTCCATCTCATTGAGTTGTCCAGGGGGTCTATAAAGCAGCAGGGTTCTGTATTTTGCAGTGCCTATTTCTAGGTCAACTCCAAGGAGCTCGTGGTTCGATGTGATGTTGCAGGTCATCAATTTGATAGAGTTCTTTACATACAACAGCACACCACCACCCCCTCTGTCCTCTCTATCTTTGTGGAAGAGTTGGTAGCCTGGAATCACGAATTCCCCTTCAAGATCTCTGTCTGAGGTTCTCAACCATGACTCCGTTATGGCCACCATCTCGGGTTCCTCTGTCGCAACGAGGGCCCGCAGTTCCAAAAACTTGTTTCGGATGGACCTGGCGTTGAACAATAGAACCTTCAGGGAACCCCCAACTGCAGGGCTCCCTATACTCTTCCGTTTCCCGGTTTGGTCATTGTCTTGGTAGTGCTGGAGATATCCTTCTTCAGGATCTCAGCGAATGTCTTCTCTGGGGTCACTCTGGCATAGCGATGAGGGCTCTCCTCCACGCTCGGTCGAGTGCTCCTGAAACATCGTCGGACGGCGTCTTCCATTAGTTTGGAAAGCACTTCTTTCCCCTTTGGTGAGAGATGTGTGCCATCCCTCTGGTAGAGGTCGTCTCTACCAAAGAGTGAGGTGTAGGGGTCCACAAAGAACACCCCCTCGGCAGTACACAAATCAGCCAGGCGCTGATTTACTGCAATGTTCTTTGACAGAGCAGTCCCTAAAGGGCCTCTCCTTGGGAGCATGCCAACAACTACCCTTCTGTGGGTTTTTAACCCACAGTCATCTACTGCACCGAGCACATCCGAGAGGACTCCTTCGGTCATGCCTACTCTACCATTTCTCAGGTAGATGTCATTACCACTCACCATGAGTGCAATGACAGCAGATCTGGACGTTTGGATCCTCTCAGCTTCCTTTCGGAGGTCAGCATTGCCACAACCTGGCAAACAATTCACCTTCACAGAAGTGTGAAGGCGATCTGCCATTAGGGGTTGCAGCCCTCGTGCCTGGGAATCACCTACAATGTGTATATCCACAGGCCTCTCCTTGGTAGGAGCACGAGATGCCTTGTGAGGAACCCGAGAGTGTTTTGAATTCCTGCCGGGCTCGTCACTTCCTCCAGGTTGCTTCTTCTTCGTCTTCTTTTCCTTCTTCATTTTCTTTTCCTTCTTATTTGATTCCTCACTTTCCTCTAATCCCTCCTCAACTGTCTTCTTGGGTTTTTCTCCCTTCTCCATATTTCCCTCCTCTTTTCCATCACACTTTTCTGCAGTCTCTTTTCCTTCTGCAGACTCTTTTCCCTCTTCATTGTTGTTGTTCTTGTTCTTCTTCTTCTTGTTCTTCTTCTTCTTGTTCTTTGCCGCCGTGGTGGAGCTCTCCGGTGAAGAAGCTCCCTGGACTGCCTTGTCTCTCACATGGCAGTCACACCTCTGTGAGTCCATTCGGAGAACTTCCTCCTTTAGGGAGTTGTTCTCCTTCGTGAGCAGTGAGATGTGCTTCATCAACCTCTCCTCGAGTTTGCAAAAGTCGCTGACACTCGAGGAGTCTAGGTCGCTCGCACTCCTCCCGCTGAAGTCCTCACACCAGCGGTACACCTTGCATGTAGTACATGTAAATTTTCTTGCTGATGGACCAGTCATCTCGCTCTCATTCAATTTTAGACCAATAATACAAAGAAAAAGGTAATGTGATTTGGTCTCGCATAAGTCTCATCCGCCTACTTCCAGAAGGTTTTCGGTCGTTCGGCCAACAGAAACCCTTATGAGCCAAGCACATCAACCCTAAGGTCTCCCCTGGGCCGGACGGCCCCAATCGTGCCGCAGCTCCCAACTGAGCAGCAAAAGAGTCCTAAGTAAATGGGACTCTGATTTTTCGACAGGGGTGCTTCAGGTGTAACCGTCGTCCTACTAATCCCTACTAATCCTCCATCCGCAGCCAAACTTAAAGCAAATAGTAAAACTAAATGTCACGACTTAATCCGAGATCTTTTACTGGCCTGGCAGCCAGCGAGGCACGAAAGCTCTCTCACCAAAGAGCAGTCGAGTCTTTAGGCACCTAAGAACGGTCACAAGGAGCTGGTCAGGCTTATTAATCTAAGAGAATACCTACGGGGGTCCCTGAGGCATCTCCATTACTCGTACCCCACACGCCTGAGATCCCTTCAATCTCAGCCCTTTTCGAAACCTGTGAGTGTTAAAAGGCGTTGTTTTAGGAGGTTCCAAAGCCTCCTTCTCACACGGCATAAGGTAGCTGGTGAGGTCCTTAACAATAAAAACTTATATCGAAAGTGATGAAGATTTTTTTTTTTTTTTTTTTTTTTGGGGGGGGGACAGTTGAAGAGCAGTTGTGAAGCTTAATATTAACATGAAGATTTGACAACTCTTAGTCAGGATCCTAATAACACTACCTTTCTGGCACGGGTAACCCAACTGGACTAAATGTCCCCCAGCATAGCTAGCAAAATTCAAACAGATCACACAAGCTCTCTCACCGACGGCAAGGTGGTTGTCGAGAGAGAGAGAGAGAGAGAGAGAGAGAGAGAGGAGGGAGAGAGGGAGGGAGAGGAGAGAGGGAGGGAGGGGAGAGGGAGAGGGAGGGAGAGAGAGAGAGAGAGAGAGAGAGAGAGAGAGAGAGAGAGAGAGAGAGAGAGAGAGAGAGAGAGAGAGAGAGAGAGAGGGAGGGAGAGGGGAGAGGGAGAGAGGGAGAGGGAGGGAGGGAGGGAGAGGGAGAGGGAGGGAGGGGGAGAGGGAGAGGGGAGGGAGGGGGAGAGGGAGAGGGGGAGGGAGAGGAGGGGGGAAGAGGGAGAGGGAGAGGGAGGGAGGGAGAGAGAGGGGAGAGGGGAGGGGAGGAGGGAGGGAGGGAGAGGGAAAGGAGGGGGGAGAGGGAGAGGGGGGGGGGGAGAGGGAGGGGGGGAGGGGGAGGGGGGAGGGGGGGAGAGGGAGAGGAGAGGGAAAGAGGCGAGGGGAGAGGGAGAGAGACTCCTGCCCACCTCACCACTGCAGCCAACGTACACTCCAAACCTCAGGAATTCGTATAACATAACATTGGTTAAAAAGGGTCTTTATTTTACACATGCTGTAAGGAGAACTCTGCTGACTGATTCAAATATTAGCCAAATAACATTACTAGGAAATGTTCGGTTGTTAGGAAAGTAATAATGTATTCAATGTTCTAGTTGTTATGAACCCTTGATGTCACAGTGGTGTATACGAATTCCTGAGGCTGAGTGTACAATGTCATATCCTATGGTTGAAATAGGAGTCTTTATGAACGATAAATATTAGATCATTATTCTTTTTTAATAACTGAATGGGAACGTCAGGAGTTTCTAGTCGTAACGAGTGTGTGAATTTGTCCATCAATTATTGCTACATATTAACAAAATGCATAATAGTGTTTACCAATATAGAGTTCATTGTAGCTTCCCCGGTACAGCATAGCTGAGTATGGTGTCATATAATGACATGGCTCGCTGAAATTGTAGGTAGGCACAGAAAGAGAAATGGCGTATATCTGGCACCTGCACCCCCACCCAGGTCAGGACTGACTCATTGGTGGGAATACCATCAGCTTGTAGTCTCACCCCGTTACTGTTACAGGAAAACAACAAGTGGTAAATATAATACTTATTATATAACTTAATGGTCCGCTAACAAGTGTACAATTATGTTGTATGAAACATATTTAGCACATTAAATTTATGTATTAAATTAATGTATCAACAAGTAAAGATCAGCCAGATAGTGAGTGTTATCAAAGCTTGGTGAGGCTGTAAATACACACGCCAATTACCTCAATAATATTATCGAATTCTTTTCACATGAGATTAACGCCCCATCTGCAATTATCTTCCTTACATCGCTACCCATGAATGGCTATGGAGCACCATAACCCCACAGTGGCACGATTCAAACCCAGACACTCCTGCCTTACAACTCTGAGAGTCGAAGCTAGACAGAAACTGACAGTAAATTCATTTATCTCGAACCGCAGTTTGGCCATAGGGCCACTCAGAGTGCATTTTACTTTATACTATGAAATCTAGTCCAGAGATATCTGCCAGGGGCGGTACACACAGAAATGCAGACACAACCACTCACATCCTCCAACCCTACCTCGACACATTTAATGCCTGGTTCACTACAGACAGACTTAAAATAGCACCCACCAAGTCAACTGTCACCCTTCTCACCAACTGGAATGCCGCTACACACCACACCTCACCATAAACAACACACCTATACCACACATACACACCCATAATACTTGGCATATTATACAACACATCCATGACATTCAAACAACATATCACGGCCATCAAAAACAAATGCATGCAAACACTTAAAGCCCTCAGATCACTTACCAGCACAACATTTGGATTATGCAAGCCCTACCTGGGCCTCAAACCTCACCGAGACACGCCTCAACACCCTTCAGACCATACAGAATAGAGCCCTAAAAATAATCACAGGCTGCACGGGTACCACACCTACAGACCACTTACAATCTTACACCATGAAGCCAAAGTCCTCAAAATCAAGGATCACCTTGACATGAGAGGCACACAAACACTTGCTGCAGCCTCCACAAACCCACACCATCCACTACACTACATGGGACAACACCCACACATGCCAAGGAACATCAAAACAACACCCAGTACACAATAATATTATCTCTTAGACCCTGCGCACACAAAACCAATCTCCAGAAACATATCCATACACAAATCACTCGTAAGTCCATCCAAACACTCAAGAACAACACTCAGCTGCATGCACCACCTCCTGACATCCACCCATCTGAATCCCCCTTCCCCGTGAGGACAGAGTCCACCTGTTCAGGCTGCGATGTGACCACCACCCGGCCCTTCTGACATATCAGAAGAAGCTGGATGGAGCCACTGTGGATGTCTGTCCGAGATGCAACACAGCACCCCATTCTATTAAACACATTATGGAAGACTGCAATGTACAGTCAGCAGCAGAAATTCGTCCCACTATGCTGTAGTAATGAGAGTCTGGAGATCTGGTAATATTGTATGAGAGAGACTGAGGGAGGGAGGGAGAGAGTGAGGGGGAGGGAGGGGGGGCGTGTTCTGAGTTAGCGTTAAAACAGAGTTAATATTCACACCTCGGTTAGGGTTATCAAAGCTTCGAATGAACGTTATCTCGATGCTGATTTGGTTTCAAAGTTCCTCGTAAGTTTGAAAAACATGAGAGTCCACAACCAATAATAATCATAGGATTCACCCAAATAATGCATAACCTTGCCGAAAATTAACACAAAACAAAGAAACCAGGGTCCAAGGAGTGTTGGAGAACAACTGAACAGAGTTCGAAAAAGTGAGTCTTCTAAACCTCTCTCAACGTTGAGAATGGTTTGGAAAATTCACTTGTTCGAACTCTGTCCAGTTGCTCTCCAACACTCCTTGGACCCTGGTCCACCACTATCAGCCATGGCTATACATCCTCTCCCCTCCATACCTTAACACTTCGCTCCTCAGGGAGAAAGACCTCAGTGTCGTGTGTGATGAGACTGACTCTACCTTGTTCTTGTTCATTTAAATTTCTGCCTATCACCCCTTATGGGGAATTAAGGCATCAAACACTTTACAATACAAAAGTAGTAGTAGTTGTTGTAGTAGTAGTTGTGGTAGTAGTAGTAGTTGTAGTAGTAGTTGTTGTTGTTGTTGTTGTTGTGGCAATAGTTGAATTATTGGTGGTATTGAACCACCTTCGTTGTTGATGATGATGATGTTGTTTTAGAGGCAGCGAATGATGTTTTCCTTATAGGAGGCTCTGTGGTACACACACACACACACAAAGGAGCGGCAGGTAGTCACACACACGGGTCAGGTCAGGTCACAGGTAGAAAGGGTGTGCCCCAGGGTAAGGATTATCACTCACCTCAGGTCAGATCCAGGGTTGCCGTTTTGTAGAATTTTGATGAGAAACGTAGAAAAATAGCGACATCTGGCAACTGATCGTAGAATTTTTTTCCACATCCACACTCGGCAAAGAAACCAAAGTAAAAACTAAACATATAATTTGTAAAAACTGTCCTTACATGAATGGAAATAAATAGTGATAACAGATGATGTTTTTCATCGTCAAATAAGTCCTTAATATTTTATTTAGCACTAATTAGAATGGACGTTTTCGGGTTCTTCTGTGTGTAGAATTTTTTTTCTACAAAATTAAATTAAGCATTTTCATGGCAAAGAAGCATAAAAATATTTGTTTAACTATTTTTACAAATTCTTTAGGGTATGGAATTGCATTGTACTTACAAATTCCTTAATAACATATTAATTATGAACCAATTTATGTCAAATCAAGACAGATACTGTAAACAGATTTGAAGCAGATGTCAGTTCTCTGGATGCATTCACATTGAAGACATCATCCAAGGTGCTCCAGAGCTACAATACCAACTATAGATATCTCGCCGACATCTTTCCCTCAAACTCCGGTAAGTGTTAATACGTAAACATTACCTTTGGATTGAACATTTTAACTTTTTACGAGTGTAAGGAAAATAGAGAAGTTATCCATTGTCAACATTTAACAGATTATACGGCACTTAACAGAAAAGGGATGCCTTCCTATAACTTTTGTAAATTGACATATTTGATATTGTTTTCAGATTGACATGGCTGGTAAACGGAAACTAAGGGATGAATGGTTACACATGGACGATTTTAGACCATGGCTAGAAAAAGTAGATGGAGATCCAACCCTAGCCTACTGTAACAAATGCCAAAAGACGTTTTCTGGGGATCTTACAACAATAAAGCGTCACAAGGTAAGGCAACCTTTTCATTTAGTCATAGGTTAAAAGAACCAATCATGGCATCTTATGAAAAAGAATGAAGAGGGTACATAGTACAATGTTTTTGGTGGTAAATCTGGGGCAACTGATTACTCCTAACTATTGCAAGCAACAGATCACCATTATATTTTTTCATTGGCCCCATTTTCTAGCATACTTTGGAGGAATCAAGGCACTCTAATATAGAAAATGCATACTATCCCCTTAAGCAAAATTAAAGATACACCTAGAAAAATTATCATTTCCTGTCCCACAGAAAACACAAGTTCCTGCAGCCAGCTATAGTCAAGAGTCTCGTCAAGAAGATCAGCAGGGATGTCAAGATATTCGGTATAAAATAAACTTAGCATATATATTATTAATATGTTTCATGGCCGAACATAATATACCTTTCCTCATTGCTGACCATATGACAGATTTTTTTAAAACAATATTTCCTGACTCTGCCATTGCCCAGGGATTACACATGAAAAGAACAAAGTGTACAGAAATGGCAAAGAAAGTTGGTTTAGTTATCTCAGAAGAGTTTGTGAGAGATTTGAGGCAGCATAAATTTTCCATAATTATTGACGAGTCAACTGATGTCAGTGCAACCAAATGTCTTATGGTGATAGCAAAATTATATAATTCAGCCAAAGGAATAATTGTTACAAAGATGCTAGATTTAATTAACATTTATGGTGACAAAATGCAAACGACTGGATCTTCTGGCCAGTCACTGTATAACATGATTATTGAAACTTTAAATTTTCATGATATTCCCCTGATTAATTTGGTTGGTTTTGCTGAAGACGGAGCATCGAATTTAATGGGAGAATCAAACTCTTTATGCAGTAGGTTAAGGGAAAACTTTCCAGGGATTACAATTTTAAAATGTATTTGTCATTCTCTCCACTTATGTGCTTCCGAAGCAGCTAAGACTTCCCAGACATTGTGAAGATTTGATAAGAAGTATTTATACCAATTTTGCTCACAGTGCCAAACGCAAATATGAATTTAAACAATTTCAAACCTTATTGGACATAAAACCACACAAAATTCTCCATCCAAGTCAAACACGTTGGCTGTCACTCCATCTGGCTGTAGAGAGGATATTAGAACAATGGGATGAATTGAAAGAATATTTTTCAGTAATAGAAAAAAAAAACTAAGAAGTGTAACACTAACTTTAAAAGATGTCAGTGACCCCTCTGTGTTTCTTTATCTAAATTTTTAAAAAATTATTTTGCCAACTTTGACTAGTCTAAATATGTTGTTTCAGAGGGAGACTCCAACAATCTTTCATGTTAATTTTCATCTTAACAGATTGTATAAGACCACACTGCAATATTTTTGTCGGAAGGAACGACTGGATAAAT
Source organism: Petrolisthes cinctipes (assembly GCA_033782935.1). Classification (NCBI taxonomy): domain Eukaryota; kingdom Metazoa; phylum Arthropoda; class Malacostraca; order Decapoda; family Porcellanidae; genus Petrolisthes; species Petrolisthes cinctipes. The sequence goes on from JAWQEG010000197.1 coordinate 364,372, forward strand.
CTGAAATTTACACCTTTGATCCAGCTAACAGTACTAACCATGAATCAGTGACCACTATGCCATCAGTATAAGCCTGGAACTAAGAACCAGATCTTATGTTCCCAGACCACTCCCAGGATGGAACACCAAGAAGGCCGACTGGAGGAAGTTCGAGAGCCACCTACAAGGTTGGCACGACGAAAAGAAAATGGGAGGAGACCTTGACGCCAATCTCACAGCATTCACTAATGCAGTTAACAAGGCAGCTGAGAAAGCCATCCCAAGAAAGAGGACCGGTGCCAGACACCGGGACTACTGGCTCTACTGTGACGAAATTAGGGAACAGAACAGGAGAATCAACAAACACAGAAAACTTCACAGGAGAAACCCCATTGCTGAATCACTCTCTCTACTACGGGAGGTGATACGGCACGTCAAGGAAATCTCGAGAAGAGTGAAAGCAGAGAAATGGTATGAGTGGTGCTCGACCATTGACGAACACAGCAAACTGGGAAAGATATGGAGAAACATCAATATAGCTACAGGCAGGATGGCAACTCGTCTGCCTGCACGTCTCGACCCCCTCGAAGATGCTGAAAGGTTTAATAGCAACTTTGCAGCAAGGGCAGCAACAACTAATCTCCCAATGGAAAAACAGGACCGCCTATAACAGCTCCGTGACACGAGACAAGAGAAAATAGATGAAGCAGTCCTCGAGTGAGACGAGACTGACGGACGGTTCACGCTGGATGAACTCTTAAGAGCCAGGAAGAAGTGCAAAGACAAAGCCCCCGGAGATGATGGCATAACATACTCAATTATTTCCGGACTGGGTACTGGGGATCATGCAGCCCTCCTAACCATCATGAACGAGTCATAGGGTGTAGGAAGATTGCCCCTGGCTTGGAAAAAGGCAGATATTTTACCCATTCCAAAGCCCAAAGAGAAGGGCAAGTACAGACCAATAGCTCTGACGAGCTGTCTCTGTAAAACCATGGAGAGGATGGTGCTCAACCGACTCTTGTGGAAGCTTGGTCCATGGCATCCACATCTCTTTGGCTTTGTCAAGAGAACTTGTTACTTGTTACTTGTTGTTGGATATTCTATGCCCCGCTCCACCAACAGATGGTGCTCCGCAGGGCCTCTCTCAATATTACTAAACACTATAATCACTTGTAATACTCATATCATCCGTGTCGTAACATTCAGCGAACAGATGTGTTTTCAGTCTTTTCTTAAAAATCGTGCAATTTTCACTGTTTCGGACATCTAATGGCAATCCATTAAAGAGCCTTAATGGTGCACACCTTTCAAACGCTCTGAAACCCATTGTCAGAATACTCCTTGGCTCATTTAACCTGTATTGCTCATCACTATGCCTGAGTTCCATTGAGGTATTTACTTGAAAACCTCTTAAAAGATTCATCAAGTACTCCGGTTTTCCAAATTTTAATGCTCGGAATGTTAGAAGACATATCTTGTACACAATCCTCGCCTTTATTGGTAACCAATGTAAGTCAATGAGTGCTGGGGTTATCCTCTCACGAGATGGAAGACTTTTAATTAATCTTGCTGCTCTGTTCATTACGTTTTGCAATTTTCTTAACCGATAGTCTGGCAAACCATAATATAGTGAATTGCAGTAATCCAGTCTGCTTATGACATAGTTATGAAGAAGCATCTTCACGGTATCCTGATCTAAATATTTTCTAACAAAAGCAATGTTCCTCAGGTGATAACCAGAAACTTTCACCACTTGATTAATTTGAGCTTCGAAAGAGAGATTTTCGTCTAGCAGCACTCCTAAGTCTTTCACTTTGTTTCTTACATTCAGCGTACTACCATGCACTCGTAAGCTTGAGATGTCCAATCTTCTAAGATTGGTCTTCTTTCCAACGATCAAACACTCAGTTTTACTTGGATTTAACTTGAGTTGTTTCAAATCCATCCAATCCTTAATATCGGACATAATAACACTCAAATTTACCTCTGCATCCACCACATTATTTATAGATATATAAAACTGTGTATCATCAGCAAATAGTTTGAAGTTCGCACCATGTTTCTCTAGTATATGTGATAGTTTGATAGTGTAGATACAGAAGAGAATAGGACCCAATACACTCCCCTGAGGGACTCCTCTTCGCAGGGGTTTATTTTTTGAAAAGGATTTCCCAATCTGTACACAATATGTTCTATCTTTTAAATAACTTTGCAAATAGACCAGTGCATTCCCCTCAACACCTATAGACTTTAAATCATCTAGAAGTATACTATGCATTACTGTGTCAAATGCAGCACTCAAATCAAGCATAATAAGAACACTACACTTTCCTTCATCCATTAACACAATTAGGTCATTTACATAGTGCATAGTACATAGTGCAGTCTCAGTTGAGTATAGCTGCCTATATGCAGACTGACTATCAGGTATAGCCTTCACCTTATTCAAGTGATGCCATAACTGATCTAAAATCACATTTTCAATCACTTTCGATAAAAAGGTCAGATTTGATACTGGTCTATACGAACTTAGACTCTGAGGATCAAGGTTACCTTTTACAATAGGCTTGATAATAGCCAATTTCTCACTCTCCGGAAAAACATTGTTATCAAAACTTAGGTTGATAATTTGCAGGAACACATTAAAGATTTCGTCTACATTTTTACTCGTTATAACATCCGATACAGGTAACGGATCATTATCGCAATGAGTTAATTTCACTCGTTGTACAATTTCTTTCATCTTGGCCATACCGATGTTTTGAAAGCAAAGTAATTTGCTCTCAGACACTTGAGTATGTCTATGCATCACATTCAAACCACTTCCTGGAAAGCTTTCCACTATAGTTGCTATTTTATTGTCAAAAAATTCTAAGAATTTGTTTGCAAGTACTTCATCAGGATATCCTTCAGGCAACCTTGGCTTCTTTTTATTACCAGTTAAATTATTGAGTATGAGATATAGTTTATTCATATCTGACCTGGCCTCCTTGACTTTACTAGAGTAATATTGCCTCTTTCTCCGTACTATGAGTCTGTTTTCTTCTCTCTTTGCGTGTTGATAATCTCTTCTAGCAATATCAGTAGCAACTGGGACCACAACTGCCATTGCTTCTCTACTGAGCACGGTAAAGGACCGAAAGGCCATTGTTGTGTTTCTCGAGCTAGAAAAAGCCTTCGAACTAGCCAACTCTCATGCCATACTAGAAGCACTGACAGAAAGGGGTGTTAGAGGCTGAATACTCGCATGGGTACAGGACTACCTCTCGGACTGCACCGCCAGGGTCAAGTATCAAGGTCAAGTATTGACTTACCAGTCCCTAGAAAACGGAACTCCGCAGGGAGAGGTCTTAAGCCCAACCCTCTTCAATATTCTTATGGAAGAGTTAGTGCAACTCCAGTTGCCGGCTGGTGTCAAACTGATCAGCTATGCTGACGATCTGGCACTTCTGATTCAGGGGCGAAACATGGGAAGAGCTCAGAAAAGTCTTGACCTGATCGAGGGGAAATGCAAAAACCTGGGTTTGAAAATCTCCAGAGATCTCCAATGTTCATCAGGGGGAGAGCTCCCCAAGAGCATCTGCACATACAGGACACTCGACTTGAATGGGTGCCAACTTACCTGTACCTAGGAGTCTGGATAACACACAGCCTCAGTTGGAAAAGAGAGATAGAGTACCTACAGGATAGGACTAAATCTCGTCTTGCAGCTTTGAGGGCCCTAGTGTCCTATGACAGCGGCGCCTCAACAGAACTCTCACGATGTTCTACAAACAAGCCATCTGATCGATCATCGATTATGCTGCCATAGTGCTTCCAGGTATACCAAAGACCTTGGCACACAAGCTGGAATGCATCCAGAACAAAGCACTGAGGACCATATACAGTGCCCATTATGGACCAAAACAGAAGTAATGCAGCATGAATCTGGTCAGGGTTCTATCCAAGACAGAATCGACTATGTAGTGTCATGTGTGGTAGCTAGAACCATACATCACTATAGGGATAATCTTTTCAAAAGTGAGGTCATCAAAGAACTGAGAAAGGACAGGCAGAGTGCAAAGAGAGACACCTGGATCTGAAGGGTGGCAGACACAGTACACAGCCTTCTCAACGTCAAACTTCTCTTGAAGAAGGGTACAGACTCACCAGCCGGTGAGTACCGTGTGCCACCACCGTGGACCACACCAGCCATCAAAACACAGAGATAGTTCGGCTTCTGAGAGGCAAGAAAGACCTCAGCGAAAATGAACTCCTCCAGCATGTCAACAGAGTGATGGACAGCAGGGATAACGAAGACACAGCTGTCTACTATACTGATGGCTCCCTGAACTTGGAGAGTGGCAGGGCGGGTGCCGCTTTTGTCATTGGCAACAGTGTCTTTGGTTGGAGGACCTCTGACCACTGCAGCTCCACTCAGACTGAGCTCGCAGCAATAGCCCAGGCTATGCGGCATGTGGAGAGAAGGGCAGAGAAGCATATCCTCATCTACTCAGATTCAATGACGGCACTGCAGAACCTCAGGAAGTACATCCAGGAAGACAATGTCCAACTGACGACCCATGTACTTGCCACGGCACAAAAGATACAAGGACAAGGGAGGCACATCACAATCTGTTGGATCCCAAGTCATATTGGAGTGGACGGAAATGAGAGGGCTGACAAAGGAGCCAAATTGGCAGCCAGTGAACCTACTCAGACATTCAAAATTCCTCCCAGCCTTAAGAAAACCAAGAGCATGACCGGGGCTGCAGTCAAGGATAGAATACTTTCCAAACTTAGAGACGTCTCTCCAACCTCACGTGCTGCCAGGTGGTACACCCTAGCAACAGGATTGATACCCCTCACAACCAAAGTTCCACGCCGAGACTGGACCAACTTACATCGGATCAGGAAGGGATATGTAACGATGTGTTACTGCATCTTAAAAGAAGCGTCAGAGGAGTGTCAGCACTGTGGAAACAGGACTGAAAAGCCACTCATTCACTACCTTCTGGATTGCCCAAGCACAGCCAGCTTAAGAAGGAGGCCCCGAGTGTAGACCGGCGAAGACCAAGTCACCACAGGAGCAACTCAAGTGCGCTTCCTCATGGATGACATCGTAAGGACAGTTGGCTTCATGAGGGGATGCGCCCCTCTGTGGTAAACATACACTTGCAGCACCAAGAGTTCAAGGCACCTCTCCTACTACCAGCCTGTGACGGGTGTAGGTCACTGAAGGTCTCATTCAGCAATGCCACTGCTCGGTTAAACCACATGGTTTGCTGGTGAGAGGCACTCCCTCATGGAAAAAGCAGTGGACAAGCAGAGCCTAGGGCTATTTGTGTACTTCCTTCCTCAAGTCTGGGTCCTACGATGGCTCTCGCCCCACCCTCCAAACCTAAACTGCAAACACTATACACAATACAAATACATGCAGCACCCTGAGTTAACGGTACAACTCCTACTAGCAGCCTGTGACGGGTGTAGGTCACTGAGGGTCTCAGTCAAAAGTATCATGCTCGGGAATGATGTCTTCATGTGGCATTTTTTGTTTAATTTTGCTTAGTACCACGTGGCACCAGAGACTAGAGGCAGTTCACCGAACTGTAGTGGACAAGTGGAGCCTAGGGCTATTTGTGTGCTTCCTTCCTCAAGTCTGGGTCGTATGATGGCTCTCACCCCACCCCACAAACCTAAACTGCAACATACACATTTTACACACTACAACGAACGCCAACATCCACACAATCAAGCACACTATACTAATCATCATTTTTCTTCCAGGACTTTAACCTTAGGGAAACAGTGCTGAAACCCCTGTAACCCCCTACTTCCTTCAAATCCTCACCCCTCTTCTCTTGCACTTTATCAAACCCACTCGTCAACGATACCCTCGCCCTCACACACATTATTGGATTATTTCAGCAACGTGAATATCCAATAACTCTTCCTCCAACTACACTCCATTCCAACTTTGACATAAAAGCTCACTCTCACCCAATCACTCATTATATCAATCTATAGAAACTCTGCTTTTCCATCAGAGTTCAACCTCTTACCTCTTCAACTAGACTCTGTTCCAGACCTTATTCCAACTTTTACTAAACCACTCAGACAATCCCCTACTCTCCAAGACTTTTTGATATCCTGCATTTCCACCAGGATTCAACATTCTTCACTACTGATTTGGAGGGGGGATTGGCGGTGGATTGGTGGTTGTGGTGTGCTTCCCCTTCACAGTGGTTCCTTCTGGAGGTCTTAAAGTGGCATGACTATAAACAACACAATGTGGTTAACCAAGCTGGCATCCGCCCCTGAACAGGGTCAGGTGTTGGTGTGGAAACCAGACTGATGGGCCCGCCAACACAGGCATAAGGCCCAAGCAGAGGTAATTTACCCTGCAATCAAAAACAACAACAACAGAGGAGGAGGCAGAACATCTGGAGCAGGCCAGAGAGGACTCAAGAAGACAAGCCAGCCGACTCCCACTCACCAACACATACTCCTCCTCTATGAGTAATACCTTGTTCCAGTTACTGTATACCTATACTGTACTTGTATGTGCTTCACCCCTCACCAATAAACACATGTTGATTTTGTGGAGTTTGGTATACCCTGCTGCATACTGAGATATAGAACACTACAGCTCAAACCGCCTCCATTCCTTTCGGAACTGGAAGACATCGGGGTCCCGGTGAAACGTGATGTTTCTTTGGAAGAGGTTTAGGCGAGGCGAGATGGACAGCTACCACCACACGGAGACAACCTGCGGCGGCTCAGATGTCCGACTGTCCTTATTCCCCCTCCTCTTCCTCTTCCTCCTCCGGCATTCCCCTTCATCCTCCAGTTCAGTCTCACTTCTGGTGGTCTTCCTCCTCCTCCATCTCCATCTCCTGTGGTGGCGCCGGCGGTGGTGATGGTGGTGGTGGTGGCAGTGATGGTGGTGGTGGCAACTATGGCGTTGGCGGTGGTGGTGGCGCCCTCCCGCTGTTCGCCTGGTTGAGTGGACGAGGCAGCATTAACCAGCGACGAGGGTGGGCCGGAGGCAGGGATGGTGGCGCGTCTGCTCTGCTCCTCCCTCGTGCCTTCTTGCTGCCTCGTTTCTTAGTGGTGGTGGTGGTGGTGGTGGTGGTAGTAGTGGTGGTGGTGGTTGTAAATTAGGAGAAATGGCGATTGGTGGCAAGCCATTTCTCCCGAAGATATATTGGAGGAGGTCGGAAAGATGACTCAACCCTTCTGCAGCTAAGGCAACAGCAGTCTTGGTGCAGACGGTGACAATATCTGCCTGTTGCTGCGGTGGTTGGGCGTCAGCCGTCTTCCTCCCACGGGCATGGAGTGAGCCGAGGACTTTACCACCATCAAGCCCGGCTACGTTGGTAGCCTCCACGCCCTTCCTCCCTTCCTCCACAGTGAAGGACACCTCCTCTCCATCCCTCAGTGATGGTGGTGAGGTGGTGGCAGCAGAGAGAAGGATGTCCCCACTGTGGACGAAGTAGTCCGTGTTGTCGGTGATCACAAAACCATATCCCTTTAAGAAGTTGAACCACTTCACCCTGCCAGAGGAAGTGGTGTTGTTAGGAAGAGGTGTTGAGTGGGCCATGGTTGGTGAGTGAGTGTGCTCACCTTTGCGTCTGTGTCGACTCTACCAGAATTCTGGCCGTTTATATACCCTTCTGGATGAAGCCCGGTTAATCTCGAAAGACATATATATCGTAAATAAAACAGTAAATTCCGAAACTAATTTCCTACAAGTGAAGCCCGGTTTGAATGTACACAGGGTAAAACATTGGAGGGTTATAGGGAAATGACAACTTTAGTCAGTATATTCTTTTCACCCCGTCGAGAGAACAAAGCCAGCCAGTACGCCCGCCAAAACACTGCATAACATTTGTCATCCAGATCATGAAAAAATCACACCTCAATGCGATGCAATTATTTTTGGCCTATACTGAATATTCATAAAAATGGCCCCTGGCCGAGGAGCCTTTATTACTGCTTACAGTTCCTGCCTTAAGGGGTTAGTACAGTAAATATGGAGTGACTGAGACTTCCAAACTATTCCAAGAATCAACAAACCATTAATTTTGTTCACATGGTCCTGTTTCCTGGCATAGGCTACTTTGGCGGCATAAAGGAGTTTCTATTAACCAAGCGTATTGCCCCACTTAACCTGCCTCCGTACAACGGTCCACTACTCCCAATACCCAACCTCTCTATCACCCACCCAATGACTCATACTGGCATCTTGTTCGAATACGAAAGTAGACACCATAAATTCACAACTTCTGGAGTACAGTCACAGTGACAATGCTGGAGTTGTGAATGTTAACGTGCTGGGGGATGGATAATTATTATTGGCTGAATAACAAGTCTCAAACTTTGTTCAGGTGTATGTTTCACTGCCATCATCAGACATTGTCATGAAACAAAGATTTAAGCATTGCCTTCTTTTCAGTAACCATTTGAACCATAATCACTGCGTAAACTACACAGTCGTACAAAGACGATTTTTAAGCACATCTGTGAATGACGTGAGAAAGAATGGCTTACAATATATTTCATATTATCTGTGCAGTGGCGATAGTTATTGAATTGTTTTATGCCTAATGTATATTTTGATAACTCAGTAATTGTGTACTGATTATGAAGACTGAAATGTACGGTTTGGAGGAACTTCCCGTATAATATCTGATGTGCAACTGACCCAGCCTGCCAATTATGTTAACCTATGGATACATGGTATACACAACAAGTTTTACAGATATTATGTTTATAATATATCAATGTAGGCAGAAATATTGGCAGATATAAGGAGAAAAATAGTACTGTACAGTACGTCTTCTTCATACACGTTTGAGCAGTAGCCACATGGAAAAAGAAGACAGGTACTATCCACACGCACCCTGCCACCAGCATCATTGCAGTCATTCTACCTGCTACTAAGACGATCTTGGCACCACCTGTAACATCAAAAACATGAAGAGGTTATACAGCAATTAAGATATAATATGAGATGTATATTACATAAGATACATAGATGGTAATGCAAAAGTTGACTATTATACATAATTATTTTCAATATCATGTAATATAATAAAGAAGTAGTGTATGTTTGTGAGTGGGTGTTATATTTTTTCCTATACTGAGAAAGATGAGGACTAAAGGCTCCTCCTATCGTCCTCGTTTGTGAAACCAGACAAGTGAAAGGTTCTAAATCATGTTCAGTATTGTTTGAGATGCCGGGACACATTTCGTTTAATTAAAGGAGCATACGTCGAAGTAAGGGGCAAAGCTGGCTAGAGGAAGAGAGTTCCAGAGTTAACCACTTGTGTATATGAAAGACGGAGAGTACCGGTCAACTCTTGTATTAGGTAGTTGGACGGATAAGGGGTTAGAACGTGTGGCTTGGCGAGTGTTGCATGTTCTCCTGAGGTGAGAAGGCATACATTGAGAGAGGTCAGAAGAGCAATGTCAAGTGTAATGGCGATAGAAGAGAAAGAGAGAGTGCTGCAACTTTGTAGTGAAGTGAGAGACGTTGTAGAGAATCAATAGGGAGGGAGAGTTGAAGAGACAAAAGGCTTTTGTTTCCATCTTGTCCAGGAGTGCTGTGAATGTAGAGTCACCACACACATGAGAGCCGTATATTATACAGGGGCGGATGAAACCCTATAATTATAGAGACACCAACTACGTGAAGGTGAAGTATTCATGGAATCTGCACAGTACATCTAACTTCTTTGAGGCTGTTTGAACTAGAGGTAATATAATCTCCCGAAGAGAGATCCTAAATATACAACTTGCCCTAACAAAAACACTCAGGTCCCTGGTGGTTAGACACTTTTTTCCAGTTGATAAAACAGAAACATGCTTAGAAGAAAATTTGAAACCTTAAAGAAAATATTTAAAATATGACTTGGTGACCATTACTTCTACTGTAGTGTACATACATAATGCCTTACCCAAACTTATCGACATTGCCATGGATATTAGTAGTCTAAAACAGAACTAAAATACAATTTTTTCTAAAGAGAAAGTCAAAAGTAGAACTTTTGACAGCAAAGATATATCTCCATTATATCAGAGACAGCTTCATTAAACAGCGTTGCCAGATCACCCTTGCAACTTTTCTAATAATTGAGAGTATACGTAAAAAGTCTGGATTATCCATTAAAAATCTGAATATAATAAAGTTACGATTTTAGAAATACTGTAGAGCAATATATATTACCGTGCACTTCAGAGCTTGTATTTTAAAGCGCATTAATTTTGACCAAGCGCATTATATAAAACAGACACGTTCGCTAACCAGAAATGTATAACTACTCTCTATATCAAATGAATAAACACGTTAAATATCCATATTTTATATTTTATCATACAAGTCATTGCGAACGAAGAAACATTATTAGTTCTGCACAATCAACGTCACTTCTTAGAGTATAAGATGTGAAACTTGTCAGCAAGAAGCACGACGCACTTGGCTGGCTTTAACCATTTCTGTTCCCAGCCCCCTATGTCCCTGTTCACCCAGCAGTAAGTAGGTACCCGGCTGCATATTATCCAAGTCTGGAAGGGTATATGTCAGTGCTTGATTTGGTTAGGTTAAGGTTAGGTCCAGTTTAGGTTAGGTTAGGTTAGGTCAGGTCAGGTTAGAACAGGTTGACAATAGGTAAAATAAGCTGGGAAAGAGAATGAAACTATTTCAAAGATTATCCCATGGTTGGTTTTATCGTTATAACCCAAACGTTATTCTCCTTCCAACCGCTGTGATTTTGGCCCAGCAGTAAGCGGTAGCCCGCCAGACTTGCATAAAATGCTACCCGGCTGTAAGAACAAGGATAGTAACCTTGTAGGCTGGGGGAAGATGTGTTGATGTAACAACACTTGACTGCCTTTATGACCAACACCATGAGTCCATAGGCATAAAGCCAGAATTTTTTTTTTTTTCCATTTCTTCCTCCTTTTCTTGTAGTATGCAAAGTAAAATTGAACACAGTAGGTTCTTGACTATCTGCTGAACATGGTTGCTTATGCTTCTTTGTGTTTGTGTGTTTACTAAGGTCAGATTTCTGGAGATTAAGGGGCATTTATCAGGAGGTTTGCAAAAATTTGGAGATTTGCGACTTTTTAACCAATAAATCTAATAATCTAAAAAGAGGCAAATAATCAGGAGAAATCCAGACTTTACTGATTATCTGGCAACACTGTCAATAAAGGTTTTTTTTACTAATAATGTAAAAAACCGATGGTTCAGGTAATAAGAACCCCAGACACACACCATTACATAAAGGTGCACTGTACATCCACAATCAAATAACCATTGACACCTTCCTTTCATCGTGCAAATTAATCAGTCGCAAATCAAAATATAATCTTACAACATTTTACGTCAACTCAACCTCCTCAATTACTATTATGAGGTGCTGCAAAATCATACACGTGTTGTTCTTTATTACCAAGATATTTACTACGATGGAAGGAAAGTGTGGGTGGATATTTGATTGTGGCTGTACCAGTCCACGATAACCTTACAATTACAGGGATTCTTGGACCACACATTAAAGCAACAAGCAGTACTGCTCATATGGATCCACACTTTTGCTCTATTAAAACCTGTGAAGAAACTTTTCCATGGAGCTCTGAAACCTATGAGGAAATTTTCTATAACATAAAATTCACAGAAGAGGAAATTGAGTAAACATTGTCCAGTTGTAGTTCCTCTCTACACCAGGGAAGGTCATGATTACTTTAGGGGAGGCGGCCGAGTTGTTAGTGTGCTGGACTCGTAATCTATCAGTCGGGAGATTGATTCCTCTCAGGTGAGGGCCTGAGAATATTTACTCTTCAGATTAGAGTTTCAGACACTAACTATAAGGCCACCGAACGTCGTAAAATACCCTCGCTGGTACCATAACAGCTGCAATATTTGGGAATTACCATCACTTCCCTCCCTCCCTCTGTGGCTGGGTACTGTACCAGTTTGGAAGTCGGACGTACCCTTCCTCGTAAGAACCCTCTTTGTGTACCTCAGTGTAACTCTGTGTATTTTAGGTAATAATTAAGTTAACGTTGTATTCATCAAGTGTTTGTTTGGGTGAAGTTGAATAGGTAATGGTTAAATGGTTATTGCTTGTTAAAGTTTCATTATATTATATATTTCGTATGTAATAAATTCACTTTTTAATTCAACTTAACATATGCTTATTCTTCGAAGCATGAACAATCATCTCCAGGTTTATTTCCATGTGAACTCTTCTAAAAGTCATGGTTGAAGGTAGAAATTCCCTATTGGTTCATGTATACACCTTCCAATTCACTATAAAACCTGACAGACCTAATCTCTTAAATCTTGTTTTCCAATCAGTCAGGCCTTTTTGCATTTCCTTAACCCACATTAATTCTGGTTCGTTGATGTCATGTCTTGTGAGTTCTTGCAGTGTACCTTTTAATGACTTGTACTTAAATACAGCTCTTATTCTACTCGTAACCTTGAATACTGTACAATAGTTACTGAACATATTAACATCAATTATATTTAAACTTGTAGTTCTGTTGTCATTTAAAACAGTCATGGTAATGCTATATGGTCATTTATATAATATGGTCATTTATATAATTTATAGCATATTTTTTAAATATTTTTAATGGAGAGGGCTCCCCCTCCCTACTGTGATGATTGTCTGGTCCCTGTGACAGTGTGGCCGAGTGTCCCAGACTTGGGGACCTTCGTCGTAGGCACCTCTCCGAGTACCGGCTGGGTGACGGTTCTTACAGTCTGTCAGAGGTGCTCGGGGAGGAGGCTGTAGTGTGGGAGGGAACACCCTCTCCTATTTTGTGAGTTTTATGATATTTATGGCTTCTTAGATAGTTCAATGTTTTTAATTTCTATTTTTTTTTTTTTTTTTTGCTTGAGTTGATCAGGTTGTTATGGTGAAATTGTGCGATTTAGTTTATATGTCCTTTTAATCATGCTGCCTATCCCATTCAGGGTAATGAAGCTTACCTAATGTGTGTATTATATTAATGTTGTAGATTACCGTATTTCAAAATCCTTGGAATTTAATAATATGTTGGGCGGTATATGACCCTAGCTGTTGTGTCGCCAGATTCCTAGTGGCATCTATCAATCAATCAACCCCCACAGGCAGAGAATCTTTAGTCTCAAATATATATATATATATATATATATATATATATATATATATATATATATATATATATATATATATATATATATATATATATATATATATATATATATATATATATATATATATATATATATATATATATATATATATATATATAAAATTTGTATATGAAGGACATTCAAAATTACTTAAAAGATTCTGCGATTTTTTTGGGTCGAGTATTTGCCACAAATCTAAATTGGGAAATGCATTCAAATCACATTAATTCTAAATATAACAATACTTAATGTAATAACGAAATTATCTCATTCTACTGATGCTTTATAAAGAAATACTAATATCATGGATCGACTCTGGAAGCCCTATCAATGGAGCAAAATCATAATTCACCTTATAAAAAGTCCTTCAACTCATTTTACACTCGTTGCGTCAGCCTATGTGCAGGAAATCCTCTCCCAACTCTTCCATATAATTATGTGAAAGATGATAACCACCCCTCTCATTGTACCATGATATTGTAACTACACAGTGCTATAAAGATACCCTCTCATTGTACCATGATATTGTAACTACACAGTGCTATAAAGATACCCTCTCATTGTACCATGATATTGTAACTACACAGTGCTATAAAGATACCCTCTCATTGTACCATGATATTGTAACTACACAGTGCTATAAAGATACCCTCTCATTGTACCATGATATTGTAACTACACAGTGCTATAAAGATACCCTCTCATTGTACCATGATATTGTAACTACACAGTGCTATAAAGATACCCTCTCATTGTACCATGATATTGTAACTACACAGTGCTATAAAGATACCCTCTCATTGTACCATGATATTGTAACTACACAGTGCTATAAAGATACCCTCTCATTGTACCATGATATTGTAACTACACAGTGCTATAAAGATACCCTCTCATTGTACCATGATATTGTAACTACACAGTGCTATAAAGATACCCTCTCATTGTACCATGATATTGTAACTACACAGTGCTATAAAGATACCCTCTCATTGTACCATGATATTGTAACTACACAGTGCTATAAAGATACCCTCTCATTGTACCATGATATTGTAACTACACAGTGCTATAAAGATACCCTCTCATTGTACCATGATATTGTAACTACACAGTGCTATAAAGATACTATCTACCGACTCCGCCAAGAAGATATTATTTGACATGCCTGATATCTTTATTAACAACCATAAAGCTCCTTTTTTCTAATCTGAGCTAATAGACTACAGTATTATCGTCAACCAATACCAACATACAAATCCCTTTATCTCTTAACTTTCCTTCACCATGTACAGTCGTGAGCAGCAATCGGTATCCCCTCTCTTGGCTGATGCCATGGTCAGAGAAGAGCAGGGAATCGAACTACCCCTCCCGCCCAACAACGAGGACTCGCTGATTCACATCATATGTCGATTAAAATCTTTGAGGCATAGTCCTATATAGAGAGGGAATTGTACCGGTATTAGTAGGTCATTTCATCACTTCATCATAGATTATTATATTTCATTTGATAACCAACGTGGCCCATACGTCGTACGTTGATTGTTTGGTGTCCGGAGGGACTACAAATGGAAGTGACTTATGGGAGTGAGGAGAAGGTTTGAAAGAGGGCAGATGAGAATTGAAGTAAGAATGAAGAGTGATTAAAGGAAGTGAAGAGGTTGTGAGGAACACGGTAGGTGATAGCTCTGGATGGAATCTAATAATACACTGGGCATGCCTAATCATTGATAATGGGATCGGTAAATGAATGACTGGCACCATGACTCTGGCTTTGTGACAATAAGATTGGATATTGATGTACAGTACGTGTTTCAATTCTTCACTCGTTCTGCTATGAATGTGAGGTACGCTGTCTTCCACCAGTTCAGTTTTAACATATGGCTCCCCAAGCATGTTGATTCAATCTTTTTGCTATGCTGATGATCCTCCATTTGAGAATAATAAGTAAAATGCTGATATAATAATCTATCATATGAATTCTATTTTTTAAAGTAGAAGACTTGCCAGCTTCTCTTATAATTATGATCAACACAGTTGTAGCAGATTAAAAACACAGGCTAATAATGACTACTAATTTGCACACATGGATATCAAGTTATACAACTACTGTGGCATTCTCTTTTGTCATAAAAAGAGTATCTCATTTTGTCTATGATATCAAACTTCCCTGAATATAATAAGTCAACTGCCGGATTGGGAAATGCTCGACCCAAAGACCAGAGACTGCTGCAATTCCCTCCCCCGGTGGGTATGATTCTTACATAATGACACTGTAACATGTTTAGTATCATAATCACCTGTTAATTAGAGTCATGAAACGTGATTATCTTGATTCACATATTATGTGAATAATATGTGAGGAGACTGAAGACACCAGCAGAACAGGGCAGTACTCCAAGGGTGGACACTGGACTGGTGATAGGGAGGATCGGAACTCCCGTTCCACCTGTCTATCCACCTTTGCCGATCTTTTTCGTGTCTCACCTACAACGAGAGTAGTCCAACATATTCTGAAAGACATCACTCCATCTATTGAATTGGGGGAGTCCCTCCCTAGGCACACACACCCTCTGCTGTGAGCCTAAACAAACTTGTCAAAGGGCGTGCAATTTTAAAAACTGCGCGATCGACTTATGTCGTCACCCGTGGTTACCCACACTTGTTGGTTGTGTCGACTTATGCCGTCACCTGTAGTTAAGGGGCAAGGAATGCAGGGCAACAGGAATAATTAATGACGTACTCAACACACAATGAAGTCACTTGCGAAGACTAACAAATTGGAATCCTACAGTTTCACCAGCCTAATACCAGTAAACCAGATCCATCTAGGTACAGTCAACAAGTCTAACCGACCATTAGTTGCAGCACAACTGAAAATCTGAGTAAGAACTCGTCAATAACCAGGATCTCTTCAGGGAAAATAACCTCCTCAAACGGAACCACCTTGTCGTAGTGGGGGGCTTGTATGTCTCTGAGACTTGGCAAGCTAGACTAGAGGGGGCTCCGACCCCTGCTCTGTCCCGATTTTGGGGAGAGAGGGCTTCCCATGCTAGAAAGGTCGATAGGGAGGGACCAGGCGGAACATATAACAATTCATGGAAACGTAAAATGATATTCTATTTGTATTGGTAAATATAAAAATGTTAATTTTAGTAAAGGGAATTTCCAGCCAGATCCCATAATGAGGGGATGAGTGGAATGATTTGTACCTTCTCCACTTGGGGCTACAGCTGGTAGATCTGACCTCACTCCTCCATCTGGCGTCTGACTTAATCTGACCTGATCACCCCATGTCCATTGTTATTGATTGTCTGCTGTACTTCATTCTCTCCTTGTACAGTACTTCCCAGAGAAGAGGGTAACAGTTTTCACCGAAACTGTTGGAATACATCCTTTTGTATACTAATGTGGGTATTGGAGTAAATTAATTGTGGTCATGCCAGTGTGTTTTCTCCAGTACTAGGATTGCCAGACCGAATGATAAAAGTTTTCTATTGTACGGTTAATGCATTCTGTGATGCATTTAAATCAAGTCTGGTACTTTGTGATTTTGTTATATGTGGTGAAATTTATAACATAATTGTAATATTTCTACATGCACTGGTGTGTAATTAACTATAGATATCCGACAACTAATGATATAGATACAAAGTAGTCCCCTCTTCACCAGTGTGAGTGATCATCACACTGCTTTTCAATTAGTATCTTTGGCAGATTTCATTCCCATTTCGTGGAATAAATAATAGTTCTCCATCTTCTTTACTCATACTTTACGTTATCTTAGGTCACCCAAGCTAGAATGAGAGGCCTAATTTCTAGAGTTACACCTTATACTGCATGTAGACAGTGTGACAACGTATATTTAAGTTACCAATCTAAACAAATGTGGACTTTGCCTTTTGGCCATTCATCCCTGTGACTTATGAGGGTATTATTGTACTTCTGTGGACACAAGGAGAACCCGCTGCTATACAACTATAAACTGAACATTGGGTAAGTGAATGTCACTAATGTGTGCATGCAGATGGACCAGGCTGGGTGGCAAGTCGATTTGCACTTTTCACCCTAGAACCCACATCTTCTCCTAAACGTCTAATATACATCATCATTAAATTAACCTTTATTTTACATGGTTACATGATTCTGGTACAGCCACAATCAAATATCCACCGACACTTTCCTTCCATCGTAGTAAATATCCTGGTAATAAAGAACAACACGTGTATGATTTTGCATAATAATTGAGGGGGTTGAGTTGACGTAAGGTGTTGTATGATTATAGTTTGATATGATACTGATTTATTTGCACGATGGAAGGAAAGTGTCGGTGGTTATTTGATTGTGGCTGTACTGTACCAGAGCTGTGAGGTCCAACACATATCTCAGAACCGTACCTGTCAATGTTGGTCACTTCATTAGTCACACAAGACCATAAGGGTGTCTTTAGGGGGAAATAATGGCATTTTTCTATTACTGAGTTCCCCATGGCAAAGAACATCGTCATCTTTCAGCTACTTTATATCAGTAACATTTCAGGCTGCCACAAAGAGATGAAAACCAGAATGTGCTTTATTCTAACCAGCAGAATGGGCTCACTTAAGGGTATAACATCCTGGGTTGATATAACCTCCATTGCTCATCTCACTGTCAGGTTGTTGTACCCTAGCGATGGATGCAATGCCACTCCATACTCCATATCCCTGCCAACTTTCTGAACAACAGAGGATATTTCAGGCACTCTAACCAAGTACTCGCCTCATAACCGGTCACCTGGCTTTCGTGAACTTTATAAGGGTATATGTCAGCGCATGATTTGGTTAGGTTAGGTCAGGTTAGGTTAGGTTTATATAGGGTAGGTTAGGTTAGGTTAGGTCAGGTTAGGTTTATATAGGGTAGGTTAGGTTAGGTTAGGTCAGGTCAGGTCAGGTTAGGTCAGGTCAGGTTAGGTTTATATAGGGTAGGTTAGGTTAGGTCAGGTTAGGTTAGGTTTATATAGGGTAAAATGAGCTGAGAAAGAGAATGAGACTATTTCAAAGAATTATCTCATGGTTGGTGGTTTTATCGTTATAACCCAAGTGTTGGTCTCCTTCCAACCACCACGATTTTGGCCCAGCAGTAAGCAGTGTTGGCACGTAGCCCGCCAGACTTATTGCGAACTGTATAATTATTGGATCGACCCTTTATTTGGTTAGGTAAGGTTTGGGTTCGGTTAGGGGAAGGAAATGTACTATTGGCCACAAGTATTCTTACCCACCTCAGAATTGACTCAAGCAGATTTCACCTGATAACACTGAACCACTTCCCCATGTCCAGATGTATGATATCTTCTATATCTTACCTCACTTTCCTTCATATTCTTGTAGTTATTTACTGTATATATGAAGTTACATTATATTATTATTGTGGTTTATACATCTATTCAGCCAAACTATTAGGAAAGTAGATTTATTTTTTTGATGCATAAAGAGACCTGGTTTCCCATTCCTATGCACCTACTTTTCTCCCTCTCTGTCTCCTGTTCCATCCTTCCCCCTCACTGTCATCAATGCTACCTCCCTCTTTTTCTCCCATATTCCCCCGTATTGCCTGTAGTGGTCTGGGCAATACTTTAAGAGGGTTAATACATCAGGAATGTTTTCAGATAAGGTAAGCTCCGCCAAGTCAGCTGTCATATTGTAATCTAATATCGTATTTTTTTTTTTTTTTTTTTTTTTTCATTCTACAAATGTGTAGTTACGTTGTGTTCTATCCCGACCAACTATATTTATCACGTAGGGTATTGACGTCAGCCAAGGACAGAGAATTGTAAAATACTAAATATAAATAAACCCTTAGGCTTCAACCCTAGAAACTCGAAAGATTCATACAGCCAAACAAAGTCGACAACAAAGGTGATTCAACCACCTTTGGTCAATCAGTGCCTGCCCACCGTTACTCCTTAGCTGCTCTCTCTAATTAGCCTACAAACATGGAAGAAATAAAATTATGGATGACGTAGTAACATAGTATTTATACATTATAGAAAAACAAGAAACATCATGGCATTCCTTAACATTATATTCATACCACTGGGTTTCGCTACCACTGTAATAAATTAATACCAGAGGTCTCCTACTGTATACAGATGAAATAGAATCATAGTTTTGACATCAGCACACGCAGTCCAACATGAGTAACGAACTTTATTTGTAAAGGAGCTTCTTTTCTCTATTATCACTTTCTTTCTGAGTAAGGAATTATAATAAAAAACACTATTGGGAAGGCAGTGACGCAGACCACAGACTGAGTTTGAAGTGGCGCCGCTTTATAAACAAAAGCAAAGAGAGAGAGAGAGAGAGAGAGAAAGAGAGAGAATGTGAGTTTGAGTATATTTTACACTATTTTTTTCAAAATATTAATGGGCAAGGCTGAACAGATTTCAACCTGTCGTTAGAGTGGAATGATGGAAAGTATAAGGACTAGGAGGAATGTGGAGTCCACCGCTGTCACAAACAAACATTTTGATTTCATAACCCATCAGACTCATATATCACTAAGAAATATCAGTCAGACAAAAAATAAATACCCTTAATAAACCACTGGATACATGGAAGAGGTTAAAAAACGCTACTCATAGATATAAGCAAAAAATTAGAATTCAAAGCTAGTTAAAAAGCTTGGAGTATGAGAGTGACTGGGATATAAGTGAATGTGAAGAAGTGGAAACAATTGATTGATTGATATTTGGCGCCGCAACAGTGAGGTCATATAGAGCTAGAGAAATGTGATAGAGAGGTGTGACAGAAAGCAGGAAGGAAATAGAAAGAAAAGAGGGACAGTTGAAGAACTAATAGCTAGTGACTGGGGCCGAAGGAGCGCCAAAACCCTTAAAGTATTGCCCACATCACAAATGCAGGCAATACCCACCTACAGGGAAGTGGAAAGAAGGAAGGGTAGTTTGCCATCCGTTGATTTTGCGTAGGTGAAGTTCAGACCAGACGAGGAGTATATCGATATATTGTCGGTATGTTGATGACATTTTTGTTCAGGTGAAGGACCTAGACGAGCTGCTACTACTACTACAACAACGGTTTATCTCCTCGTCTGGTCTGAACTTCACCTACGAAAAATCAATGGATGGCAAACTACCCTTCCTGGACCTCTTGGTTGCCCACCATAACTCAGACTTCCAAACCACAGTGTACACAAAGTCCACCAACAACGGACGGTGTCTAAATGGTGACAATGAATGCCCCAGGAGATACCTCCTATCCACCATCTCATCCTACGTCAGGAGGGCTCTCTCCCACTGCACCAGCTGGAGAGACACACACCAGGAACTAGAACGTCTCACCCAAGTCCTAGTAAACAATGGATATTCCAACACAGACGTCTCCAACACCATCAAACTCCAGCTAGAAAAATGGTACGAAGTGAATCCCCCAACCAAACCCAACAGTGACATCAGAGTTCACTACCGCAACTACATGTCCACAGACTACAAGACTGACGAGACCATACTAAGAGACATAATAATTTACTACAAGTCTCCAAAAACCTCGAACCTCACCCTACACAACCGACCTACTACCTCCAAGAGCCAGATGAACAGTGACCATGTGATTTACCAACACACCTGTAACAGTGTGGACTGTGAGCCTCACCACTATGTTGGTAAAACACAAACATCACTGTCTCGTCGGCTCACCATGCACCTCCAGTCAGGATCTATAAAAGACCACTACCATACCCACGACAACCAAGCTCTGACACGAGACAAACTAGTAAATAATACCACCATACTAGACAAAGAAACAGACAGCAGATGACTCTCCTACCTAGAAGCAATTTACATAGAATCCTTAAACCTTCTATAAACAACCAGACACAAGACCTCCAAATACTACCCTCCAGAAAACGACACACCACCATTCCAGTCAGGATACCCACCACACCTCCTACACCTACTGACCCACCACAAGCATCTAACATCTTACCCACCACCACTACAACCAACCAACATTTGCCTCACTTATCCACCATCTAAGTGAAGACTTAAGAAAAATTGTAAGAGATATTGAAAATATAAATTATAAACTCATTAATGAAGAATAAGCAATTTCCTTCAACCTCGTTTGTTTATATATATATATATATATATATATATATATATATATATATATATATATATATATATATATATATATATATATATATATATATATATATATATATATATATATATATATATATATATATATATATATATATTAAGATGGAGTACTTATATTGCATTTATAATTTCCTTAACTCCAGAAATATGGTTTCAAGCTTGCTGACAGCAAGATATAATTAAAGTAACCCTTGATTTTTAGAGCCTCTCATGCTAAGAAAGAAAGCAGGAAATCATTGATTCTTCAACACATGTGACCGCTCATCATAGTAAGGTTATAATGTTCTTATGTACTGGTGAACACAATATCCTGTATTGTACAGTACTTATAGTTCATTGTTTTATTGTATTAAGTATGGTCTATAAAATCTGTATGGCTGTCCTTTTCTTCAATTATGCATAAGAATACTATTAGGAACCAACATTGTAGATATTATAAACAGTTAATTATCACTCATTTTAGATATTATGAATGAATGTTATTAAAGTATGGATGCTTTAGCAATTAGAACTGTAGGGGTCACAAACAGGTACGAATTATCTAGCATTGGAGTTACTATACGTAAATGGTAATTATGGATGTTTTAGCAATATGTTCGGTCTTTCTCGTAATATATTATCTTAATTTATTAAGTAATTTGACCACATTCAACATAGCTATTCATTCCATAGCCAAATAATTAGTAACAAAGTTGCTGTGCCTTACTAAAGTCTGGACAAAGTAAGAATGTCAATAGGCCACACCCCCTTTAGACTGTATTCATACGGCTGGCAGCGGTATCTGTACCACCAACCATAATTAATAACTATATTTGAGTACACTAATTACTAATTTTCGCTTCGTCACATGTTTACAGTTTTCAGCAACTCATATTTCTGTTTCTCATGTGTCATTCATTACACTGATAACAACATTACAGTTCGGAAACTTTACATTTTAGAAATATTGTCCTTAACGTGTTCAAGTACTTCGATAAGAGAGAAATTGTACAAAATAAATGCAAAACTACAGGAATTACAACATTGTTTTATTGTTCAATGGATTAAATAATATAGGTTATGAGTGCCATGGTGGGATGTCAAATGTCACCATTGAGACTGGTACGAGAACATGTTTGGTTATCCATGGCGCTGACGGGAAAGGTGGTGTGGCCTATTCGATTGTTACTTTGTCCAGACTTTAGTAAAGAAATCCTTACTTAAAAATAAATCAGGATAAATGGAAGCAGACGGTACTTGGCCCAGCCAGCCAGAGCGACGACATGAAATTAACACCGAGTGGTCTAATCTTCTCCTGTCTGCTCAGGAGGGGCTGACTTTATTCTCTGTGAATATTAGTTATCCCCCACAGGGCTAGAATAAAGATTGTTGTAGGATCTGGTCATTTTCTAGTGGATTTGACGAGATCTGCCCACATGGATTAAAAATCCATGTGAGGTGTACTGCAACCGGAGGCTCCTTTTTTTTTACCCCACTGCTGTGTGGACCGCCAGCACACAGAGGTGCATCATCTCTTTGCATACAGCAGTGTAAACTCCCTCCCCCTTATGGTCCCTTCAGGGCTGGTCTCATGGAAGGTGCGGCCCCACTTGTAGATCTTGTGGTAACGTGGACTTGGGCCCACACCACTGGCTGTGGGATCAAAAACCTTTCCCCCAATCTCCCTGGCGGTTGGAGGCCCCCAGACTCCCTGGTCCAGTAAGCCGTGGTCCCATTTCCCTGGAATGTGCTTCGGTATCCCAGGCATATAGGGCCAGCCTCTCCTTTATTATAATTTGTTTTTTCACTGCGACCAGAGCCTACCGTGGGTCTGTGGGGCAGGAGGCCATTCTGTCCCGGGAGAATATCAACAACAACAACAACCTTCTCCTGTACTAGAATCTTTCGTATGTACCACTCAAGGAGGTGCTGTTGTTGCCAGGGCACCTGTCCACCTTAGTCAAAATGCGGAAATCCAGAAAGCTTAGAATAATAAATAATTCCAGATAACAAGATAATTGGAATAATCAAATAAATCATAATAAAATTCCATCTGTGATGTAATAATTCATTGTATTGCATACAAGGATACTTATAATAATAATTACTTATTCTTTATGTAGACAGTTAAGTTATGCTAATTTTGTTTTATTCTATCATAACATTGATTAACTCACACTATGTATAATGTGTGTAATTAAAATTGTATTCATTAATATCTTAGAATACTACATTGCTGTTAGCGATGAAAGGTTTGGGTAAGCCTTAACAGGATCAGCAGACATATGGTACATTAAAGGATGTTGCAATTTAGGTCTTGATCTCTTTGATAACAGATGAAATTCCGTGTGCCATCGCCTCACCCAACGGCTTACAGTGGTGGCGCTTGTCTGAGTTCGCACTGCAATAGCTCGAAAGAAGAGTCCACTTTGCCACAGCCACACGAACCTCGCACGATCAGTTAATGTAGTTTTTCTACACAACGGGTTATGCTCCATTTTTACCTGTATTCATGCAGAAAATGGAAATATTCAGTAGTCTCTCCCGACAAGGATTCATGGCACAAAACGATGATATTAAGAAATTCACTGTTAATAGAATTAAAACGGTATTGAGATACATGCTTTTATTATGTAAACAATTATTTTGTATCCCTGAACTAATGATTAAGAGATGAAATCCTTAAATCAATTAGCTATTTTTTCTTTAAAAATATTGTTAGGAAAATAAATTACACAGACATCTTTATAATTCTGTGACTCCAAAGGGAAATATTTCACATCTCGAAGGAGGAATATTAGCCAGTGGAAGAAATGGCAGGATATTCAGTTAATTTAGTAGCCAGTGAAACAATTTTATTTACTAGCCCAGTCACCTACAGTTTTTTTTTTTTTTTTTTTTTTTGCGTGTGCTTTACGGTGAGAGTTTATAATTTTTTTCACATATACATACTAGCAATGCCTAGAAGGGTAACAACTAATTAAGACATTGCCTCAGTAAAGGTTTTGCAAAAAAAAAAAAAAAAAAAATCCGCTGACATAGCTGAATAAAATTGTTTGAAAACAAAAGTGGTTAGGCATCTGGTGCAATGTTTTCATGAGGAAAGGAAGAAACTCCAGGTCGAACTGTTCTTCAAATTTACCAAAAGTGAAGTGGAAACTGACTATTTACTTAAGAACAGAGATGAAGTAAGTTTTCCTGTTATGATTCCACTGGCTTCTGAGGCTTCACAAGAACAATTGTTTAGGCTTTATTTTTCCTTACTTTTGTTTTTCATACATCATTTTTGTTTTTTGTTTATCTTTTAACATAATGTGAAGAAAACTTTATTTTTTTCCTACTTTTTCCTTACTTTTGTTTTTCATACATTTTTTTAAATCTATTCTTCTGTTTATTTTTTAACTTAATGTGAAGAAAACTCAATAAAGTATTAACATAAGGCCTCCGAACGTAGCAAAACACCCTCACTGCAGGTGTCATAACAGCTGCAATATTTTCGTTTTGGTGGATTTAAGTAGGTCATAATGTCTGTGTGCTTGTGCTTCATTCTGTTATGTTTTCGTGATGTGTGTGTGTGTGTGTGTGTGTGTGTGGTCATTGGATTCTCATGAGTCCCGCCTGATGACTGACGCTACGGCTCAATGAATTAAAAAAAAAAAAAAAAAAAAACTGCAAGATTTGTGAATTACCCTCACTTCCCTTCCTCTGAATGAACCTTATGTACTGTACAATGTCGGGAAAAAACAAAACTAGAAGAGCAATAGATCACTGTACGAACGTTAATTATCCTGTACTTCATATCCTCACTCTTATCTTGTAACAAATTTCAAAAAAGAATATTATCTATTTTTGACCTTGATATTTTACCATGAGCTACAAAGTTCTAATCAGATCTAGGTCCAATCATCTTGTTAATTAACTGTATTTGAAATCCGTTTACGAGATATCTAATTCACAGCTCCAACAAATTATCACGATTGCAAACATACCCTCAAGCAACATTCTATGCGAATATAATTACTAACATGGTCAACCCTAGTAACATTATAATATAACAAAGTTGAGTCGTATGCAAATTGATCTGTTTGAATATCACGCACAAACTACAGTACACGTCACGCACCAAAACAAAATCTTCACTTACTATTACAATACTCAGATATCGTATATTCTATATTTGTGAGTCGTCGAGAGGGAAGGGGGGGGGAGGGGGATGCAGTTCACGACGGGCAACAAACTGCAAGCAGCATTATTTTCATGAGAGTATCACAATTATGGTAGAACATTTCCACTTTAGGTATGACAGCTTTGGTCAGTTAGTGTATGAGCCAGCAGACGAGCCATATAGCACCATTCTACTAGGGTAGTATAATATAGTACTATTTAACAGCAGCGCTCTATCTACTGTTGTAACTTACTAACTGTACAATCGCGGTCAGAAATTGTGTCCTGATCCCTTGGCACAATGAATCGCAACTAGCCAAGCTTTGATAATTCGAACAAATGTGTGTTGTAGGGAGACGAACAGTTGTTGTTCAAAGCTAGGCTGTTTGCGATTCATCTTGCCAGGGGATCGGAACACAATTTCTGACCGCGAGTGTACAGTCCAGAGCTAATGGAAGAGAAACACCAACATCGCCCAGACAAGCACATACATGGTTGTGTCTATCCGGTGAGTTATTGGGGAGAGTTAGGGAGAGGGGGAGGCGTTAGGAGGGACTGATGGAGGGAGAAAGGGGAGGGGAGAGGAGTACAGCTGTCAGACTGAAGTAACAAACCACCTGCTGGCTGACTGATAGTAGACGGTTATCAAAACAACATCAATATGTATTGATAAATAGGCCTTAAATTTGGGTAATATGGGATACATCATAAATTATAATCCATTTTTAATATACCATGGTAATTTAAAATAGACTGTGAAGTGACTGATAGAATATTGTGCGGCTTTATAGATCCATATGATTATTATGACGTGTATAAACAAACATGTGAACCAATCAACATCTCCAAGCTTCATCACTTAATAATCTCGGGACCTTGCAATAGTCTCAGGCCAAGGCTGACTGACCACCTTCAGTCCTGAGGTGGAGGTATGAAAAATGTATAGACAATATCATTGACCATTTTTTAAGTAGTATATTTTATAATAGGCTACAAAGACTGATTGAATATTGTGAATTTATATATAGCATTATAATTAAAATATAAACAATTATTTATCATTATAAAAGACATAGAGGCTTACTTTAACATCAGTAACACTGTAATTCAATAACGCCAATAATGAAAAACAAAAGAAAGTCTGAGATGTGTAAATAAGAAAATAAAAAAAATATGTTGCTCAAGTATACATAACCACTTTGTAGATTACGAATAAACATAGTGATTGAATAATTGCCTGAAGTTTTAAAAATATTGTATTGCATGACATAGTTAACATACATATGTGAAGTGAATGTCATCGTCATCTGGTTCCTGACACACGGGTCTTACAGTGTTATGAAGTCGGTTAATAAAGTAGTGCAACAGACATAATATAATGAAGATTGTTATTGGTCTCCACATTTACTTGAGAGATAATATTTCTTCAAGTATATAACTGTCTAAAGATGTTTGTAATTTAGTTACACAGTTGTTTAATACGGTGATTTTTTTAAATTCATTGGGCCGTAGCATCAGTCAATAGGCAGACAACAGTACACAAGGGTAGGCGGGACTCACGAGAACCCAAATACGGTGATTAACAGCAACCTATTACTACTAGGGTCACTTTAGATAAGAGGCAAATGCAAATATAAGAAGCAAAATAAACTATACAACTTGGTAACAATAGAGTGGAAAGGAAATATTATATTATTAATATCAACATGTGAGGCGACCAGGATTTTACGTAACTATAAAGAAAAAAAAATAGAAGATGAGCTAATGTTCGTAAACATGAATAGAAGAAGGGAATCCTAAACAGTTCAAACTGAACCGAATGGTGGCAACTAGTTGGTTCAATATGATTCGAACCCCTCCCCTTCTCCCCAATAACTCGCTGGGTTGAAACAACCGTGGATGTGCTTGTTTGAACGATGGTGGTGTTTCCCTTCCATTAGCTCGGGACTGTACACTCGCAATCCAAAATTTGCATCCAGGTCTTGTTGAAGTTTCAAATCATTTGACATACTTGTGAACCAATTACATCGCTTATCCTGTTTCATATTTGCTTGAGCTCGCTTAATAGTCGATGAGGCTATTCGAAGCAAGCCTGGATACATATTTTGGATTTCGAGTGTACATCAGTATCCCACTATGATTAACAAGCAGACCTCCACACCAATATTTTAACACCATACTACAACAGTCAGTCAAACCACTCTTAATCTGTGAAATTCGGCAATACTACATATTCTCTGATAAAGATATTATTTTATATTTTTACACTGCCAGAAACTTATTAATATAACACCTCATCACTACAATATAAATAATTATGTTAATCACACCATCACTGCAGTGGCATAGTAAATCAAAACAACACCAAATTAATATTCTAGAACCTTACTGGTGGTCAATTATACCTGCACCTTTTTTTTTTCTCTTTTTTTTTAGTTTAAGATTATGGCTTCGACAGTGTTATTCAAGAACTTGATTATCTTTTTAATTAATGAAGTTATAGTCACACAGGCTTCACATAATTATCAACATTCACTCTGGCACCACCTAGAGAGCACAATTGCACTACCAATGGAAACTTCACATATCACCACATCAATTCACCAGTGCCATATTAACACAGAAATTCAAACTACTATTCTAATGCAGACATTCCCATCAGAGCCACATGTATTATTATACTCTGACATTATGTTTTACATAGTCACTATCCAAACATTGCCAAACACAACATCACGAAGCTAACGTCATCACTCACACTGTACACTCGCAATCCAAGATTTGTATCCAGGTCTTGTTGAAGTTCCGAATCATTTGACATACTAGTGAACCAATTACAACGCTTATCATGTTTCATATTTGCTTGAGCTCTCTTAATACTTGATCAAGCAGGCTATTTGAAGCAAGCCTGGATACATAGTTTGGATTGTGAGCCACAATCAAACATCCACCGACACTTTCCTTCCATCGTCGTAAATATCTTGGTAATAAAGAACAACACGTGTATGATTTTGCATCACCTCATAATAATAATTGAGGGGGTTGAGTTGACTTAAGGTGTTGTATGATTATATTTTGATATGATACTGATTTATTTGCACGATGGAAGGAAGGAGTCGGTGGTTATTTGATTGTGGCTGCACCTCACTACCGCACGAACATCACTAAGGGAACACGTACTGTACTGTAAGTTTGATATTTACCATGTGATGGGTGATGAGCCAGAGGCGGGAAAGACAGTCAGCAACAGAGGTGAGGTGGCCACTGAGCTAAGAAGGGCCTTGGACTTCTTATATACTCACACCTCACAAGAACGTAGAGAACCTTCACACTCAAGAAAGGTCATCATTTCACCAATGTGATTTGCACTGTATTAGATTACATTATTTGGATTACATAGTTCATTTGTTATTTAAGAGGGTGCGGGAGTAGGGGGACAGGCTTGGGGGGGGGACTGGGGGGTTGCGTGAATAGGGGGACAGGCTTGGGGTGGGTAGAAAGCCAATTCCCGCAACCCCCCAATCCCCCCCCCCAAGCCTGTCCCCCTACTCCCGCACCCCCGACCCCCAAAAAAACCCCGCACCCCCCCTAACCCCCCACCCCCAGCCTGTCCCTCTATTCCGGCACCCCATTAATCATTGGTTCCAAGTATTTGTTTTCTCATTCCTGGGAACTTAATTAGGAAATACTTACGTTCCTGGTCAAAGTATGAATGGTTGAAGTGAATTATCCCTTAGGTACAGTTGGACACATGAATGGGTGGTACAGCCCAAGTAAAAAATGGTCAAACTCTCCCAATATCAAGTTCCTTAGTGCCAAATAGGAGACATCAGGGGCAGAAGTCAGTATTGAGGATGGTAATAAAAAGAAAGTACCTGATAATACACACTGGTTACTCAAATGGGACAAGTATCTTTCATCTGGGCTGTACCACCCATTACTGTGTCCAACTGTACTTTTTATATATTACTAAGCAATTGTTTTCTGGACACCAGCAGAGATTATATCTTTCACGAAGAGATACAATACATGTGAAAAAAAAAAATCAATTTCTTTCACTATTTATGTTAGCCATCCTGAGGCCGATTGTACAGTACATACACAATTGCGGAAAGAAATTTGTCATTACTATGGATGGGAAACTCGGAAGTCACTTTACCTAAATGTATATTGATAGGTACAACTAGAACTGATGAGCGTACAGTTGGACACAGCAATGGGTGGTACAGCCCAGGTGAAAGATACTTGTCCCATTTGAGTAACCAGTGTCTATTATCAGGTACTTGCTTTTTATTACCATCCTCAATACTGACTTCTGCCCCTGATGTCTCCTATTTGGCACTAAGGAACTTGATATTGGGAGAAAGTGTAGTGGATAGTGATAATGCTTTGAAATAATTAGAGATCTAGGCAGGAGGAGGATGGTCTGGCTGTCCGAACTCTGTGAGGTATGACATTATGCTAGAGTCCTTAATACACACATAGCTTTGAGACATGATGTTTTGATATCATGCAAGTCAGGAACCCAAGTCAGATTTTATAAAAAATAAGACCTAAGAATCTTGTCTCCTCTACAGGATGAATTCCGCAAACACGACAGAAGTGCAAGTTGACAGTTTTGCTGGAGGAGGAACAGATGCACAAGCATCTTCTCACGGAGAGATAATTTATTCCATTAAAGGTGAGGTGCAGTCTCCTCTCTGTCATAGACATCCTAGATGATGCAACATAAATTGACAAGTTATCCACATATAGTGTGCCACAGGCACCATCAGGAAACTCTTTAACCCTTAAACCACAGGTGATGAGAATTCTCGTCACCAGCAACAAGTGTGGAGAATTCTAGACAATGCAG
Source organism: Petrolisthes cinctipes (assembly GCA_033782935.1). Lineage (NCBI taxonomy): Eukaryota > Metazoa > Arthropoda > Malacostraca > Decapoda > Porcellanidae > Petrolisthes > Petrolisthes cinctipes. Next base: position 394,678 of record JAWQEG010000197.1, read on the forward strand.
TTTTTAAAATTGTGCGCCTCAAATCATGGTTGTCTCGGGTGGCAACACTGATTTTGAACTTGTAGGGAGTAGCCATAGTCCAGCCATCCACCTCCTAGAGTCCTACAAGTGTTAAAACAGCAGTGAGGGTGGGAGGACGTATTTCCAAAGCTCCGTTTTTCCTGTAATTATCATATATATTTCTGCCCAGAATCATGCCAAACCTGTTCTCCAACTAGCCAACAAATCCTCCATCCATGCCAAGTGCAATGATCTTTCCAATTCTTCCTGCTCTCACTCCTTCTGGTATCTAGACAAAATCTCTCCAGTAACTTTACTTCTTCTGCTTTCCCTCCTCTCATCTTTCTTGATGGAAATGCTGCCATCTCTTCACCTGATAAAGCTGAACTCTTCTCTCATACTTTGCTTCCAATTCCACTCTGGAGGATTCCGGCTCAGTTCCTCCATCTCTGCCCCTTCTGACTTACTTATGCCTGCCATCAGAAGATCTTCAAAGGAGGTTTTCTCTGCCCTCTCTGGCCTTGACACTCGGAAGGCGTATGGGCTTGACGGAATTCCTCCTGTTGTTCTCAAGAACTATGCTTCCATGCTGACACCCTACCAAGGCAAACTGTTTCTTTTATATCTGTCATCTAATACTTTTCCTTTCTGCTGGAAGTTTGCTCTGATCCAACCTGTTCCGAAAACAGGAGACCGCTCCCAACCCTCCAACTATCGCCCCATTACTCTGATCTCTTGTCTATTTAAAGTCTATTCTAAAGTTTATCTAAGAATCTATTCTTAACTCCTAAATTCAAAAACACCTTACTCATCACGACCTTCTTTCTGATCGTCAGGATAGTTTCCGCCAAGGACGCTCTACTTGCAATTGCCGGGGAGGTACTCTGGAATACATCCTCTCGTCTGGCCTGATAGCATCTCAGGTCCTGTGCTCCTCTGTGCCAGACATATTTTCTGATCACATCGCTCTTCGATTTCATTATTCTCTACCTACTGGGTCAAGTGCTTCAGCCACTCGTTTGTGTATTGCTGTGCCCCCTAAATATTGCCCGACTTACATCTTATTTATGGCCCATGTATTCCCTACATTTGACATATCATCAGCTGAACAGTTGTACTCTGATCTTGTATCTGCTACTCATGACTTTTATAGGCTATACGTCTCCCGGCCACACCTCCAGCATCGCCATACTACCCACTCCTGGACGCTGGATGCACGTATACAGGAGGCAAAGGAGGAGCTGAACGTGATGGCCTATTGTTTAAAGCCAACCCAACCCCTGACCTGCTCCATCGTTACCAGATGTCTAGGGACACTTTAGTTGCCCTGCAGGAGTGTGCTCACACTGAGTCTTGGCAGCGGTTCATGGACAGCATCAACCAGTAAACAAGTGTGGTTTCTATGTGGCACCTCATCCGTCGGGTTGTTAAAAGACACCGGCCACTGCTCGTCATCACACTCCCGCCGACTATGCCCAACAACTTGTCGATGCCTGGTCAGAACAATCTACCTCAGCCAGTCTACCCATCCACAAACAAGATGCACTCACTTCCCATGCTGCTGTCCATCGGCTACATCTAATGTCTGCTCTGTTACAAAATGATGACGATGATGCAGAGGAGATAACTGAGGAGGAGTTGCGCCGTGCTCTCTCTCGGGTAGAGATTCTTCCCCTGGTGATGATGGTATTACTTATGCTGTGCTGCGCCTACTTCAACAAGTTCCTGGGAACCCTCTACTTCTACTGTACAATCTTTGTCTTCGTGATGGTTGTGTACCACAAGCCTGGACCAGCAGCACAATAATACCCATCCCTAAGCCTGGCACTGCAAAGTTCAGGCCTATTTCCCTCACTTCCTATTTTTATAAAGTTATGGTGAGAATCTTACTCCATCGTCTCATGTACAGACTGCAAGATCGCCTTTCTCCATGGCTGTTTGGCTTCCTTCCCCAGCGGAGCACACATCACTGCCTAGTCGACCTGTACTCTCGCCTTTCCAGGAACAGTGTGGTGGCCTTCATTGACCTTCGAAGTGCCTTCGATGTTGCTAATAGAGACGTCATTTTGGATCAACTGGTTGACTTTGGGATAAAGGGTAATCTATTACGCTGGATTCGGGACTACCTGAGTAACAGGACCTCCCGTGTGTTTTTCCGTGGTGCACTCAGTACTTTGCGCAGTTTTCATCTTGGTACGCCTCAAGGTGGTGTTCTCAGCCCATTGTTATTTAATATTCTGATGCATCGGTTGCTCACTTCTCTCCCTGATATTCCTGGAACTACAATTACGTGCTATGCTGATGATATCTGTGTTCATTCTACCTCACCAAGGGATCTCCAGCGGTTTCTTGACTCCTTCTCTGTGGTCTCCTCTCACTGTGGCATTATTGTCTCTCCAGATAAGAGCAGAATATTCACCTGCCGCCTTCCTCAAGCTCGGCCAGTGTTCACCATTGGAGGGACTGTCATTCCCATGTGTTCCCAGTACCGTTACCTGGGCACGCCAGTCAATATTTGGCCAATTGTCCCTGCCAGACCTCAAGACCATCCATTGTCCAGGACTTATTGGGTCGTCTCCAGCGCCGACCTTACACCACTTCAATGGCTCTCTAACAACTCCTCGGGCATCTCCATCCCAGTAGCCATGGACTATCTATATTGCTTTTATCCGTTCAGTTGTTGATTACCTCTCTCCTGCTTTGATTCAACTTCCTAGGGCTATTCTGGAAACTTTAGAAAAAATTCAGAATAGAGCAATGAGAATAATTCTCGGCTGTCCAATGTCGACCAGGATAGTGAACATGCAGCGTGAGTTGCGTCTTCCCCCATTAATCGAGAGAATTTATTGTAATGTTACTTGCCTCACTGTCAAGTGCCTCCATTTCCCACATCTTTCACCCCATTACTCTCAGTTAGTCAAGACTTCTCTTAGACCAACTTCCCTGT
>JAWQEG010000198.1:0-77500 GCA_033782935.1 Petrolisthes cinctipes
CACACACAGACGATGGAATACACACACACACACTAGCGAAGAAATACACACACACACAGACATACATAGGACACACACACACACACACACATAGGAATACACATACACAGACCTATAACGGAACATACACATACACACACACACACATAGGAATACACACACACAGACGAAGGAATACACACACACACACAGACACACTTAAGAATACACACACACAGACGAAGGAATACATACACACACAGACGAACGAATACACACACACACACACACACACAGACAAAGGAGTACACACACACAGACAGACACAGACGAAGGAATACACACAGACACACACACAGACGAAGAAATAGACATACACACGCACACAGACGAAGGAATACACACACACACAGACACAGACATCTACACACTGACGAAGAAATACACACACACACACGCGAAGGAATACACACACACACACACACGCAGACGAAGAAATACACACACACAGACACACACACTCAGACGAAGGAATACACACACGCACACACACACACACACTCACACAAACACACAAATTGGAATACACTCACACACACACACACACAGACACAGACGAAGAAATACACACACACAGACACACATAGGAATACACACACACACAGGAATGCACACACACACACACACATATACGGACACAGACACACACAGAGGAACACACACACATACACACACGAAGGAATACACACACACACACACACACACACACGAAGGAATACACACATACAGACACAGACGAAGGAATAAACACACATTAACACACAAAGGAATACACACACACACACAGACGAAAAAATACACACTCACACACACACGCGCGCACACACACACACAGACGAAGGAAAACACACACAGAAGATGAAATACACACACAGACACACAGAGGAATACACACACACACACAGACGAAGTAATACACACACACACACACACACACAGACAGTAGAAGGAATACACACACACACAGACGAAGGAGTACACACACAGATATACACACAGACACACATAAGAATACACACACACTTACACTGGAATGCACACACACACATATACATACACACAGACACACACAGAGTAACACACACACACACACACACAGACGAAGGAATACACTCACACACACACACACACACAGACGAAGGAATACACACACAGACATGCACAGACACACATAGGAATACACACACACACATAGGAATACACTCACAGACGAAGGAGTACACACAGTCAGCAACATACCGCTTGTATCTACTAAGGCGGCTGAAGTCCCTAGGCACACCACAAAAGGAGTTAGTAGCAATCTACAACACCTTCATCATCCCCAAGCTGACGTACGCCTCCCCCGCCTGGTCTTCATCCATCAACCAAACACAGAGGCAGCAGCTGGAGAGGGTACAAAAGAGGGCATGTCGAGTCATTCTGGGAACGGCATACTACACTTACCAACAAGCCCTGGATACCCTCAGATTACCACCTCTTGTCACCAGACACCAGCAGCTCCTCTGGGACTTTAGCAAACAGTTGCTAATCCACCCACGCCATAGAGACCTCCTCCCACCCACCATTCCCAAACCCCGCCACGTCCGTCACTATAACTTACTTAAACCCATCAGAGCTAGGACAGATAGATATAAAAATAGCCCAATCCCCACAATAGTCTCCTTGATAAACCAAAGGCACATTTAAATTTAAATATATGTACTATATATAATATATGTCCATGTGTGAGTGAATATGCGTGATTGTAAATTGTGTACGTCTGTGTGTGAATGAATATTATGTGTGTATGTGTGAGAATGTATTTGTGTATGTATGTTCATTCATCTATATGTACCTATAAGTATCACCCATTTCCATTACCATTTTATAATGTATATTTTCAGCCCTTGGCTGCATGTATCAAATAAACCTATTATTATTATTATTATTATTATTATTACAGACACAGACACACACTTGAAGTTCCTGAAGTATAGCTTGGGACATCTGGGTGTCCAGGGTCACACTGATGCGCCGTCCTTGTAGTGCTGTTACTGTAGTTGATGAATCACACTGTATGAAGGCGATGGTTGATAGTAATGTGGAAGAGCGGGTTGGTCTGGTGTGGTGAGCAGGAATTCGTCGAGTTTTTTCTGAAATGTTGATAGTGGGCAGTCTAATTGGCGTAGATTTTTCGGCAGACAGTTGAATAGTTTGGGACCATGCACAGTGAAGGACTTTTCCCTGAGAGTGGTAATATGTGGATACTTATTGTTTAGGTTAGGAATACACACACACACACACACACACACAGACGAAGGAATACTTACACACACACACACATACACGAAGGAATACACACACACACACACACACACAGACGAAGGAGTACACACACACACAGACGCACATAAGAATACACACACACACACAGACACACATAGGAATACACACACACACACACACAGACACACATAGGAATACACACACTGAGACACATATAGGAATACACACACACACAGATATATATAGGAATACACACACACAGACACACACACACACAGACGAAGGAATACACACACACACAGGCGAAGGAATACACACACACAGACACAGACGAAGGAATACACACACACAAACACAGACGAAGGAATACAAACACACAAACACAGACGAAGGAATACACACACACACACACACAGACACAGAGGAAGGAATACACACACACACACACAGACACAGACGAAGGAATACACAGACACAGACGAAGGAATACACACACACACACACACAAACACAGACGAAGGAATACACACACACACACACACACAGACACAGACGAAGGAATACACAAACACAGTCATGACCCTGGTCCTGTACTCCGACTATCATATCCTATAATCTGTTCAAACTTCATGAGATATGTTCAACCCTATGAGATAGATCGAATGTTTTGAGCTTCACTCTATTCCAGTTGACTCCTCTAGTCTCGAATCACTCCAAATTACCTTTAAGACACTGAATAAGACAGCCGGGCTTCAAACATTTGGTATAAATAGAGCTGAAAATGATCTCTTAATTGTTTTGCGTGCGTGTCTTGGAGCCCTACGTTGCACTCGAATCGAGCGTCTAGAGGTGGAGTCACAAGTGCCTCCCCTCCGATTGAGACGAGATCAACTACTATTAGTATACTGTGCTAAGAAATCCAGGGTGTCGAGTCATCTTCCCGGGAATGCCTTGCTACGGCAACAGCACCCGGGGGGCCATGGCGCTAGGCCCCTGGCAGAGGGACCGAGTCATCCGTCCGGGAACCCCTGCGCCCCAGGGGGCACTGGCGTGAGGCCAATGGGGACCAGGCCCCAAGTTCAGGTACCCGGGGAGCCGAGTCATCCTCCCGGTAATGCCTTGGTGAGGCATTTGCAGCCGGGGGGCCATGACGATAGACCTCGGAAGGGCCGAGTTATCCGCCTGGGTGTCGCATGGCCCCGGAGGGCACTGGCGTGAGGTCCCTCAGATTCCCTGGTTTTAGTAAACATTGCACCCTGGTAACACCCTCCCTTCACTATAGTGGATTCCTGGTTGCCAGGGGTTAAATCCCGGGTGACGGAGGTGGAGGTACACCAGAGGTTTCGTGAGATAATTGTTAAACATCTTCAATATTTCCATCTTTATACCGACGGCTCCAAGACGGATGAATGTGTGGGTGCAGGTGTGTGGTCGACTGAATGTCAGTTAAGATTCAGACTGCCGAATCATACCTCGATTTTTCGTTCAGAACTTTTTGCTATTAATAAAGCTTTGGATTTTGCCCTATCGACAACCCACGATAGGGTCTTTACTGATTCATTAAGTTCACTTCAAGCTTTTAAATCCGTAAATACAACTAACAACGAAATACAGGGTAATATCATTAGTAAGCTGTTTTATGCCAATAAATCAATCAAGCTAATATGGGTACCTTCACATTATGGTATCTATGGCAATGAACAGGCTGATATACTAGCCGGGTCAACTGTTGATCTGGACCTTATCATAGTCCGTACGGATCTCAGGTGTTTTGTTTCCCTCATTAAGTCTCAAATTCATCTCCTGTGGCAAAGGCAGTGGACCGGACTAAACGTCAGAAATAAAGTCAAAGAAGTAATTAAACACTGGACTACGTCATCATGGCGTAGCCGCAGGGACGAGGTGGTATTGGCTCGTCTTCGGGTCGACGCCACCAAAATAACTCACTTAAAGCCATAAATAAACAGAAGTTTTCCCCCTCAGTGCCCCTCGTGCAATACAATAATGTCCATAAGTCATTTACTATTTTTTTGTAATAAATTTGACAGTCAAAGATGTAAAATTAAACAATACTTCCAACTTAAAAACACGGCTTCCAGCATCAAAAATATTCTATCAGATGACAAGAATATTATAAACAAACTAATGAGTTTTCTGAGGGAGACAAAACTTTATGACCTTATATAGATTGATATAATAAAATGGAACCATTGGCTTAATGACCTTTGGCTATATGCCACTGGTTGATAGCCAATAAATCCAACAAGTGAGTGAGTGAGTCTTGCTTGCTCTCGGCTGGTGTCTCTTTCCTCCTGGTAACAGTGGTGTTATAAACGGACTTCACCTTACTTACATCGATGTGGTAATACCAATTGTCAGTTTTCAGAAGGCAGAATCTTGGAAGATATACTAACTAACTTGTTCTTTCATTACTGGGATAATTTATATGTAATTGTAATCTTGGAAGATATATTCACTAACTTGTTCTTTCATAATGGGATTATTTCTATTTATTTGTAAATTATTGTATGTAAATTGTTGTGTTTAATTTAATTTGTTGTGTTGTAAGCTAATTGTTAAGTATATGATTATTGAATTCAATGACTTGGCTTTTCATATCCTTTCTGTGTTTATTTGTAGTGATGCGTTAATCTGCTAAAAACCCTAGACATCAGTAGCAGTCATTACACAGTCCATAGCACGCCTCCTTCCATTCCTTCCCACAACACACTCTTCCCTCCATTCCCACACTCTTCCACCCCCTATCCTTTCATATGAGTTTCAGACACCCTACACACACCTATTTTACTCTTTCTAGCACACTCCACAATCTCTCTCCTTTTCACCTCATTCACCATTCCATTCACATTAATCGCTACTAGTCTCAAGTATTCTTTCGCTTTCCTGTCCCCCACAGGGCAGACTGGAGACCCCTCCCCGCCACTGCCCCATTGGAGGGCCACTGTTGGCTGGCAAGGCCAATGCAGTGCTCACCCCCTGAGGGACAAGAGTCATCAACATTGTTAAGCTTTTTTTTTTTTTTAATACCAAATAATAATAAAAGACAGAAAAAGAAAAAAATTGCACAATTTACACTTAAAAAAATAATTATAATTATAATTTTAAAATAATTTCGTCACTAAAAATATTAAAAAGGAAATTAAACTCTATATGTGGGGGAACCTATTGTGCCCCCACGCCGCCTCCCCCTTCAGCTTCACATTCAGCCTCTATAAAATAAAATACTGATAAAAACAGGGAGGTGTCCCCCGAGGTCACCACGTGGAGGCAGGGTGAGACTTACCTACCCTTCCTGTGGAGGGGTAGGTCACCGAGATTCTTTATAAAAGAACTTCCCAATTCTTAATGGTAGCCAGTGTGCAGTGGCTGCACCTTATACCACATTGGTTACGATACTGCCACTGTGTAAAACTAACAATGACTCCACTAAAGGTTCATATAACCTAGAAGTTGGACCCCTTGTCTGTCAGAGGTCTTGTACTGGTGCTGGAGCCTCACCACCCATGGAAATAAAAGTAAATGGTGCTGGAGCCTCACCACCCATGGAAATAAAGGCAAATGGTGCTGGAGCCTCACCATCCATAGTAATAAAAGTAAATGGTGCTGGAGCCTCACCATCCATAGTAATAAAGGCAAATGGTGCTGGAGCCTCACCACCCATGGAAATAAAAGCAAAAGGGAGATAGATGATGATAATCATGTTTTATGTTGCATGTTAATATTTCAGCGACAATCGTACAGTACAAGTAAATGTTTCACACACGTTATTGTGCATCCATATTTTGGCATACAACTGTACATGTATGTGTGTGTGTATTGATAATGACCTAGGCCCTGGTAATGGACAAGAAGCATATGTCCAGTGGTGAAACATATGAAAGAGAGAGAGAGACAAGTACTGTATCACCATCACCTAGTCATGAAACTACTACTGTACCTGGATTATTACTACTATTATTATTCTTTCTTTAATTATTATCATCACTATTTGTGTACCACAACTTGGATGTATGTAGGTTAGGGTATTGAACACATACACACACACACACAGTAGGTTAAAAATTAAGAGGGGAAGTACTGTACAGTGTTGGTGGTCAATCTGGAACACACACACACACACACACACAAAGTAAGTAATCGCTGATTTAAATTAAATGGGGGAGGGTAAAGGTACAGGTTACTATTATCATCATCTGGAACACACACACACACACACACACACACATCTCTAACCAAAGGTACTGTTGTTTTTGTTGTTGTTTTTTCTATATTAAAAAGATGGGGACTAAAGGCCACAGGCCCGCTCACTGTTCCTATCTGCGTAGGTTTAGTCAGAGTGTCCAAAATCATGTCCAATTTCGTTCTAGATGCCTAGACACATTGCGTTTGAAGGAATATAAGTCGTAGTAAGGTGGAAAGATGGATGAAGGTAGAGTGTTCCAGAGTTGACCAGTTGTGTATATGAAAGACTGAGAGTACCGGTTAACTCTTGCATTAGGGAGTTGGACAGAAAAGGGGTGAGAACGAGAGGCTTGACGAGTGTTGCATGCTCTTCTGAGGGGAGGAAGCATACACTGAGAGAGTTCAGAAGAGCAATGTCCAGTGTAGTAGCGATAGAAGAGAGAAAGTGATGCAACACTGCGGCGAAGAGAGAGAGGCTGTAGTGAATCAGTAAGAGGAGGAGAGTTGATGAGACGAAAAGCCTTTGATTCCATCTTGTCTAGGAGTGTTGTGAATGTTGAACCACCCCACACATGAGAGCTGTACTCCATACAGGGGCGGATGAGACCCCTGTACAGAGACAGCAACTGTGAGGGGGTGAAGTATTCACGGAATCTGCGCAGCACACCTAACTTCTTTGAGGCGGTTTTAGCAAGAGAAGTAATGTGATCTCTCCAAGAGAAAGTTTGAGAGAAAGAGACTCCAAGAATATTAAGAGAGGGGGAAAGGTTAAGTTGTGTGTCATTGAAGGAGAGGGGATAGTCATCAGGAAGATTAGTACGAGTAGAAAAATGAAGGAACTGTGTTTCAGAGGCATTAAAAACAACAAGGTTCTCTCTGCCCCAGTTAGAGATGAGGGAAAGATCAGAAGTCAGGCGTGCTACTGCATCATCACGTGATGTGGAGAGGAGCTGCTGGGATGGTCGGTTGTCATAGTGAGTGGAGTAGTGTAGGGTGGAATCATCAGCATAGGAGTGGATAGGGGAAGAGGTACAGGTAAGAAGGTCATTAATGAACAGGAGAAAGAGGGTGGGTGATAGAACAGAACCCTGAGGAACACCACTATTAATAGACTTGGAAGAAGAACAGTGACCGTCTACAACAGCAACTATACACCGGCCAGAAAGGAAATCAGAGATAAAGGTGCAGAGAGAGGGATAGAAACCGAATGAGGGCAGTTTGGAGATTAAAGCTTTGTGCCAGACTCTATCAAAAGCTTTGGATATGTCGAGGGCAACAGTAAAAGTTTCACCAAAGTTCCGAAAAGAGGATGACCATGAATCAGAAAGGAGGGATAGAAGATCGCCAGTACAGCGTCCTTGACGGAAACCATACTGACGATCTGAAAGAAAGTCGTGACAAATAAGGTGCTTATGAATTTTGGAGTTAAGAACAGATTCGAAGACTTTAGATAGACATGAGGTCAAAGCAATGGGGCGATAGTTGGAGGGTTGGGAGCGGTCACCTTTCTTCGGAACAGGTTGGATCAGAGCAAACTTCCAGCTAGAAGGAAAAGTGTTAGATGATAGACATAGACGAAACAGTTTGCCTATGCAGGGTGTCAGTACAGAAGCACAGTTCTTGAGAACAACAGGAGGAATCCCATCAGGCCTGTACGCCTTCCGAGTGTTAAGGCCAGAGAGGGCAGAAAATACTTCCTTTGAAGAGATTCTGATGACAGGCATAAGTAAGTCAGAGGGGGGCGGAGTTGGAGGAATAGAGCCGGAATCGTCCAGTGTGGAGTTAAAGGCAAAGGTTTGAGAGAAGAGTTCAGCTTTATCAGGTGAAGAGATGGCAACATTTCCATCAGGAAGGATGAGAGGAGGGAAAGAGGAAGAAGTAAAGGTACTGGAGAGATTTTTGGCTAGATGCCAGAAAGAACGAGAGGTGGAAGAGTTGGACAGATCATTGCACTTGGCACGGATGAAGGATTTTTTGGCTAGTCTGAGAACAGATTTGGCACGATTCCGGGCAGAAATATACAGAGCACGAGATTCATCAGTTTGAAGGCGTCGATACCGTCTGAAAGCTTCCTCCCTGTTGTGGACAGCAGTAGAACAAGCGTGATTAAACCAAGAATTTCGTGAATTAGTAAGAGGGAAAGAATATGGAATGCATGCCTCCATGCCCGAGAGGATCACCTCTGTGATGCGTGCAGCACACTCAGAGGAACCCCGGCCACGAAAGCAAAAATCATTCCATGGGAAATCATGAAAGTATTGCCTCAGATCATCCCAGTTGGCAGTGCTGTAATGCCACAGACGCCGCTTCCTGGGAGGGTCTAAAGGTTTTATTGGAGCGATAGGACAGGATACTGAAATAAGATTGTGATCGGAGGAGCCCAAAGGAGAGAAAAGTTCAACAGTATAAGCAGCCACCAATGCCCATACTTTTTTGGGAGAGTGTACAGTCGGCAGCATAAGTTCGCTTCATTTCTACCTGCGTATGAATTAGCTATAGTAATGTTGTAATACAATTTTAATGCAGAGATGACAGATATAGTTCTCATATGGTAAATTACGTATGTTGTTGGAATAAAAACTGGTTCAGAATGCAACTATCTGGTCAAATTAATATTATTAAGTACATGAGATGGTCGCGAATTTATGCTGCCGGCTGCACATCATATTAACCTCTCCTGTACCAGTTATAAGTGCTGGCAATTGTACATCATATTAACCTACCACTCTCCATTCTCTCTGTTAATCTTAGCAAAGAGAAAAAAAAATTATATATATATATATATATATATATATATATATATATATATATATATATATATATATATATATATATATATATATATATATATATATATATATATATATATATATATATATATATATATATATATATATATATATATATATATATATATATATATATATATATATTTTTTTTTTTTTTTTTTTTTTTTTCTGTTAAGACATCAACGAAAAAATGACCAAGCAACGGCAATTGATCTGACAAATAAAATATTTAGAAAACTATTGGCCAAAAGGGAGCCTCTACTGTAGACCCAATTACTATAAAACACGTTGATGCTGTAAACTGTGTGTGTGTGTGTGTGTGTGTGGCTCTTAGGGGAGGAGGAGGTCGACATTGTGTACTAACCAACCTACAACCTCACAACCCCATCACAACACAACCAACAATATTTACAACTAACAACCCCTATCACAGTAAATAAAATTACCTTAATATATTTACAATGAAAACATTTAACACAGACAAATTACAGTAATAAACAAAACACACACACACACACACACACACTACCTAACAAAACACACACACACACACACACACTACCTAACAAAACACACACACACACTCACTACCCAATACGGAACAAAACACACACACACACATACACACTACCTAACAAAACACACACACTACGTATATAATGGGATATGCTAGGACACAAAATTACAATAATATTCATACTAAAATACACTGAAAACAAATCACAAAACATGTTAAACACCAAAAAATACTGTCCAGCTGTAACTATAAGTGGAATGAGGAACAGTAAACACATGGACAACAAATACTTATGGTACAGGCAAGAGGTCCTTCTTCACCATCTCTCTCTCAGCACTCACACCCTAATCACTGTCCAATATCGTCGACGGCTGCCTTTTATAGAGGGGATCACTGACCTGCTGTATACAAGTGGACTGGCCCACCCCCTTGCCAGTCTCGTTAGTTCCTGAAGCCCGCCACTGGCGGCGCTGATGGCCGTGGCGGCCATCTTCAAGTGCCCTAGTCACAGGTTGTACGCGGTAGTGTTCTGCTCGCGGCAGTGCGATTCGAGGTCACTGACCTGTTAACTGGCTTATGTTAGTCGTGACGTGGGTCGTGTTTGTTACAAGCGGGACATAATTATCAGCTGAGTGAACTACAGCATGGTATATTGTGTAGCATATGGATGTAAGAATAGGAGAAAATGGGATATCATTTCATATGTAAGTACTGTTGATCATCTTTAACACTGTCAAGTATATGCATAAATAAAATTCTAAATTATGAGTTTTTTCATGTTTTCCTGATATATTACTTTTATGCTGAGTAGGTGCATTACTGGAGGTATTTAAATGCCAGAACAAGATTATGCATGACTGATAACTCACTGCAAATTGTTGTGAGGTAAACGAACATGGAACGAGCTAATATTATTAAAGAAAGTCTTCACCGACTTCATGATGTGGGAATTAAGACTGTGTCAGTAACCTGTGATGGTCCTTCCTGCAACTTTGCAATGATAAACGAACTTGGTTGTGATCTAAGTGTACCAAAAAAAAATTTCATCTTTTCCACACCCATCTAACCCTGAACAAAAGGTGAATATTATTCTCGATGTGTGCCATATGCTAAGGCTTGATAGAAATACTTTTGCAACTGTAAAATTCAGAGACAGTGAAGGAAGTATGATTTCATGGCATTATATTGAACACCTTCACCACATTCAGAAATCGGAAGGCCTACACTTAGCAAACAAAATAAGAAATTCGCACATCCAATGGCAGAAACAGAAAATGAAAGTGAACTTAGCTGCCCAAGTGATCAGCTCAAGTGTGGCAGACGCTATTGAATTCTGCAATGAAGAACTTTACCTGCCTCAGTTTAAAGGTAGTGAGGGCACTGTAAAATTTTTGAGAGTTTTTGATGAGTTATTTGATGTGCTGAATTCAAGAAACCCTCTAGGAAAAGGCTGTAAAGCACCCATGAGACTTACAAATTTAGAAACGTGGATGTCAGTACTAGGTGAAGCTGAAAGATACATCCTTGAACTGAAAAATGATAATGATGAGCTGATGTACCGACATGCTAGGAAGAAAACAGGTTTCCTTGGCTTTTTGATAAACATTAATTCAGTGAAAGAAATCTTTGAACAGTACGTAGCCAGCGAGAAAGCCCCTTTGAAGTATCTTCAGACGTATAAGTTAAGCCAGGATAATTTAGAGCTGTTCTTCTCTGCTGTTCGGTCAAAGGGTGGCTTTAATAACAATCCAACAGTCCTGCAGTTTAAATCAGCATACAAGCCACTGTTAAGGACGAAGGTCCACTTCGGAACTTTTTTTTTTTTTCTAGAAGAGCTAGGAAGCTCATTTTTTTTAGTGAAGGTGGTGAAGATGTATACTAAGATATAGATATAGTTTCATGGAATTCTATTCATAATTATTAGAGTAATATAATAAAATGTGTTCTCGGTGCTCAAAAATACGACGGTATTTACTTCGCTACTACTCTGGAGATATTGGAGTAATTCCTTTGAGGTTTTTGCTGCCAAGTATACTTGATATGATTGTAAATTGCAAGTAATATTATTTGCATAGGTGCAACGGTTTTGTTCTGAATAATCGCACAATATGTTCCACTGCATTTTTCTCCGTTTTTCTCCATACGAGGAAACATATATATTGCTAGAAAAGAAAATATTCAACTTACAGCACTAATCCTACTTGCAAATAAAGATGATATAGTTAGCTTTCAAATAAAAACAAAATCATGCAAATAACTGAAGAAATGGCTGAGCAGTAGCAGTTTGTATGGTAATATTTTGGCTAAAAACAAGTTTTCGGGAAATGAGCGTCAAAGTTTATCTAAGTGTTTTCCTCCCTTGCTGCAATAGATAGAGTTGTTTCTATGATAATATCTGCTTTAGTATTTATAAATTAATCATTACACAACACAAAACAATAGTTTCCAGTAATTAGGTGCATATGGTACTATATATGGTACTGTATATACAGAAAAAAAAAAGGCCTTTACCGGTTCTGTAACCTCACCCCTGGGGGATTCTTGAAAATAATACATCATCAGGTTGAGTTTTTTGTAACCAGGGATGGGCCACTTTCCAACCTTCAGTAATGTTTCTAGACAATGGCATTTAGTGCTCTCCAGCACCATAATGAGGATCAGCTTGTATTCTCTTTTTTCTTTGCTTTGATGTTCTTGCTTGCTCCCTCTCTTTGTCCATATCCTGCAATGTTATTTTCATTCTGTCATTCTTGATGCCCAATTCTTCAGCTAGAAATCCTGCTTCATAACCAACATTATAACATATAATTGCTTGGGCTACAGCAAGATCCAATGTGGATTTGCCAAGGCTTTTGACCTTTGGGCAGTATTTGCTGTACAGTATTGTGGATGAACAGTACACCGAAGTACAGTATTAGGAAATTCATGTCTTTCTGCAAAATTGCATATAGTATTTCTTGCATAACATAACAATGAAGCTTACCATCATATGTGACATCTATATCCAGTAATCCACCATCTCCTGGGAATCGAAGTAGCTCATCTGCATAGTACAGTACTTCGTTACTTTTGCTACACTGTCCTCAAGTTATCTTATCAATCTCTACCTTACTCTGATCACCATTTTCACTTATAAAGAGTCTCTTCCTCTTTTTTACACTTTATATGGGCGTATGCATGAGTATTGACTACTATGTATGTACAATCTTATATAAAAAACTTACCCTATCACCCGTAAATACCCCAAATATATATATATATATATATATATATATATATATATATGGGTGTTACAACTGGTAATAAAAAGAAGCCAAGGTTACCTGAAGGATATCCTGATGAAGTACTTGCAACCAAATTCTTAGAATTCTTTGACAATAAAATAGCAACTATAGTGGAAAGCTTTCCAGGAAGTGGTTTGAATGTGGTGCATAGTCATACTCAAATGTCTGAGAGCAAATTACTTTGCTTTCAAAACATCGGTATGACCAAGATGAAAGAAACTGTACAACGAGTGAAATTAACTCATTGCAAAAATGATCCGTTACCTGTATCGGATGTTATAACGAGTAAAAATGTAGAGGACATTTTAAAGTGTTCCTGCAAATTATTAACCTAAGTTTTGATGATAACGTTTTTCCAGAGAGTGATAAATTGGTTATTATCAAGCCTATTGTAAAAGGTAACCTAAAGCCTCAGAGTCTGGGTTCGTATAGACCAGTATCAAATCTGACCTTTTTATCGAAAGTGATTGAAAATGTAATTTTAGATCAGTTATGGCATCACTTGAATGAGGTGAAGGCTATACCTGATAGTCAGTCTGCATATAGGCAGCTATACTCAACTGAGACTGCACTATGTACTGTAGTAAATGACCTAATGGTGTTAATGGATGAAGGAAAGTGTAGTGTTCTTATTATGCTTGATTTGAGTGTTACATTTGACACAGTAGTACATAGTATACTCCTAGATGATTTAAAGTCTATAGGTGTTGAGGGGAATGTATTGGCCAATCTGGAAAGTTGTTTAATTAAAAGATAGAAAATATTGTGTACAGGTTGGGAAATCCTTTTCAAGAAATAAACATCTGCGAAGAGGAGTCCCTCAGGGGAGTGTATTGGGTCCTATTCTCTTCTGTATCTACACTATCAAACTATCACATATACTAGAGAAACATGGTGTCAACTTCAACCTATTTGCTGATACACAATTATATATATCTATTAATAATGTGGTGGATGCAGAGGTGAATTTGAGTGTTATTATGTCCGATATTGGATGATTTAAAACAACTCAAGCTAAATCCAAGTAAAACTGAGTGTTTGGTCGTTGGAAAGAAGACCAATCTTAGAAGATTGGACATCTCAAGCTTACGAGTGTATGGTAGTACGCTGGATGTAAGAAACAAAGTGAAAGATTTAGGAGTGCTGCTAGATGAAAATCTCTTTTTCGAAGCTCAAATTAATCAAGTGGTAAAAGTTTCTGGTTACCACTTGAGGAACATTGCTTTTGTTAGAAAATATTTAGATCAGGATACCGTGAAGATGCTTCTTCATAACTATGTCATAAGCAGACTGGATTACTGCAATTCCCTATATTATGGTTTGCCAGACTATCGGTTAAGAAAATTGCAAAACGTAATGAACAGAGCAGCAAGATTAATTAAAGGTCTTCCATCTCGTGAGAGTATAACTCCAGCACTCATTGACTTATATTGGTTACCAATAAAGGCAAGGATTGTGTACAAGATATGTCTTCTAACATTCCGAGCATTAAAATTTGATAAACCGGAGTACTTGACAAATCTTTTAAGAGGTTTTCAAGTAAATTCCTCAATGGAACTCAGGCATAGTGATGAACAATACAGGTTAAATGAGCCACGGAGTAATCAAACAATGGGTTTCAGAGCGTTTGAAAGGTGTGCACCAAGGCTCTTTAATGGATTCTCATTAAATGTCCGATGTAGTGAAAATTGCACGATTTTTAAGAAAAGACTGAAAACACATCTGTTCGCTGAGTGTTATGACACAGATGATATGAGTATTACAAGTGATTATAGTGCTTAATAATATTGAGAGAGTCCCTGCGGAGCACCATCTGCTGGTGGAGCGGGGCATAGAATATCCAACAACTATAGTCTTTTTGAAATATACTGAGTGCTGAGGCGTTGGCTGTTTCGATGTTTTTCCCTCCCGCAATGCTGCCAAATCAGACCAATACACTTCACTCACTCTCTCATATCAGCTATTTACTAATGCTAAATTAGTCTAAATTACTAAGTATACATTTACTTCACTACTAAGGCCATGTAGGTATATGAAAGTATCATTCACTTCTCATATTAACAATGATAATATATATTATATGTATCACAACACTGGGTAGAATATTCTTCAGACATTGCCAGTGCACCTAGGGTGAGTGTACTCAGGGATAAGTGTGTAAGTTCCACCTGTCAACTCAGGTCACTACCATCACTTTTCCTCTGGCTGTCACTCAAGATGGAGCAGCACCTCTGCTACTCGCTCTCATGTTTTACATAGTAGAGAAAGAGAGAACTTATTTATAATGTAAATAAGTGCTTTTTAGAAGAGAAAGCAAATAGAGGACCTATCATTGCACCATCACGAGCAGTGGTGGTGAGGAATAAAAGTCGAAACAAACGAAAAATTATGTTATATCCTCAGAAAAGTGTCGCATTTATAATACAAAATAATGTGTCAACAGAAAAGGAAATATTTACTTTTATGTTTTGTTGTTAACGGCAAGCGATATATAGGCAACAGATGAGAGAGAGAGAGAGAGAGAGAACAGACGGTGGGTTAGTGAGGGCTGGCTGTCATTTTTAATGAGGATCTAATCCCATAATTGTCCAGACGAGATCTGGCAATGTAGCAGTCAGGTAAATCTCGGAAGTGGCCAACTCCTCAGCGCTCAGTATATTTCAAAAAGACTATAGTAACAAGTAAGTAACAGCAACATAGCCATACCCCAGTTCAACTTGTTTAGGAATGACACTATCTATCTATCTATCTATAGCTTTAAGGCCCAAGGGGGTGGCCACAGAAGTGTCTCAAGTTTTCTCTGTTCCAACACTCCCTCCTTACTTGGTCCATTCTCCCTCTGTCACTCATGTTACTCTCCTTTACATACTCTTCCACTCTGTTCTGCCATCTAACCGGTGGTCTGCCTCTCACACCAGGTCCAACAACTTCACTTCCATACACCTTTACAAACTTCACACCTTGCATTCTCTCTACATTTCAAAACCACCTCAATGTATTACGCTTCACTCTCTCAACCACTCCTCACTCAATACCAATTGCCTTCTCACTCATACAACATCTCTCATACACACTCTCATTACTTTCTCCATTCCACCTAGTAAGTCCACATGCTCCTCTCAACTAACTCATTTCCACTGCACCTATTCTAGACTGATGAGCCCTACTCCAAGTCCATGTCTCTGACACATATGTTAGTGGTGGCAGGATTATACTATTTCGTAGTCCCCTTTACACATCCATACTCACACTTCTACCCTTCATAATCTGCCCCAGTGATCCTATGACCTGTCTACCCCTCATTGCTCTCTCCCTAATTTCTCCATCAATACTTCCATGTTTACATAGAACTATACCCAGGTACTTAAACTACTTTACTTCCTCCATCCTCTCGAGTTATCTCACACTTCATCCCAGTTGGTCCTCCCATACTCATCCCTACTGCCCATCCCATTCCTTATACAGAGTCACAATTATGGCTCTACTTCAGTCCTCTTGCACCTCTCCCTGCCTCCAAGGCAATGGTAATGAGTAACACAACCCTGGGAATACACAGACACTCTCCTTGTAACACAGGGTCAGTAATCAATTAGTGTGTATGGAAATGAGTAACACAAGCCTGGGAACACACACACACCATCCTTTTACCACCGGTTGATAATTGTAATGAAGAACAGAAGGCTGGAAACACACATACATTTGGTAGTCATCAATGAGGAACTGAGTGTAAAATGAAGACAGTGGTGGACACAAGTATTTATTTATTGTATATCCAGGGTTTACAATATCAGCGACATCCACTCCACAAACACTACTACGTCTACACACACACCTTTTTCAACATATCTGCAGTTATTGCAAGCCATATTATATTATATTATAGTAGTACTGTACTACCTGTAGGCTTCAGTTCTACATATACAATACATTTAATATTATCCGAGCAGTTATGTTTTGAGAGGCCTGTGACACCGGTGCCTCCTTTATATCTTAGTTGTGTTTTGCTCTATGGCTCAGAGGGTCCAGGTCTGTGACACCGGTGCCTCCTTTATATCTTAGTTGTTTTTTGCTCTATGGCTCAGAGGGTCCAAAGACTTTTTCAATCATAATTGGAACAAGAGTCTGGATGATAGTGAAGCTAAGTTTGTGGATTGTAGGTTGTAAGTTTTGTCTCCGGAGTCAAAAAACATTGTCATTGAGTGATCCTGCTGTTATGGTGAATTGATCAAAAGTGGTGAATGTGTTCGTGTTCTTCATTGCACGGCGGATGATGTGGGTGATAAAGCCTCAGGGGCAATGTTGGGATGGAGATTATTTTTGGGAGAAGATCATGACAAAGCTTGTCATTCCCTTTCTTCAAGACTCTCAAAATGTTGTAGATGTCACTCAGGTTACCTTTCTGCTCAACAAAGCACCATATGTAAAAATGCTTTGAACCCAACCAGAACCTTCTGAAGGACAACAACATTGACTTCTTTGGTAATGACGAGTGGCCCAGTAATTCTCCTGTTCTGTGATAATGTTGGATCCATGTTAAAGGACGAGGTTGATAAAAGGATGTTGTCTGAACCTCCATCAACTCAATATAGTCATAACAAGATGGAGGAGCACATCAATGCTGTGCTTCGGGGAATGGAGTTCAACATGGAGCTTTTTGAGTCACTTTTGTCTTCCTACCCTGCTCGTCTTCAAGCTGTTCATGACGCCAATGGAGGGAAAACTGAATACTGAGCTCGTCAACATAGACCTACAATATAATGTGCTACCTTTTGATATTTTCATTTTTTTCCTATCATGCTTAGGGGGGAGGGGAACAATCATTGTTTGCCATCGCTTACATTCAAAGTTTTATTTCATGTGTGAACAGTTTTGTGTAACGTGAGTTGGGATTGGTCAGAAAACTTTTAACCACATTCATTATATTTTAAAAATCCTTAACTCCTGATGAACTTTGATATGTATAGTCAGCAAAAAAAGTTTCGTTACCATCCCAAAAACAGTGTGATGTAATGCTGGTACGCCTGACTGGTGAGTATCGTACCTCCGCCACCCTCCGGCCTCCATAATAAGTGCGTGCCCCAGGCCACTGCCCATCAGTGTGTCATGGGCAGCCAAGTAGGAATAACGTTCTTTCAGCCAGCGCTATTTTTTCTGGGTATTTCACGGTTATTCTTGTTCTAAAATACTCAAACGCATTTCCTTATGTTTAATAATGAATAGTTAAATAGTAAGAGTTCTTCAACACTCAAAATTTAATTTAAAATCAGCTAAACTTTTGATATAAAAACATTGACACTGCCGGGGCAATGACGATTCCCGTCCAGCATGTCCCGGATGACACGAGTCACAGCTGCATGTCGGAGGAGTACCAACCCTACCGTGCTTACCCATGTTAAAATTAACATAGGGGTGGTAACGAAACTTTTTTTGCCGACTGTACATTAAGGTGAGATTTCCTACTAAACCTTTTACTACATTCATTATATTCAAAATCTTTTACTCCTGATGTACTTTGATATGTTTATTAAGGTGAGATTTCTGAATAAACCTTTTACCACATTCATTACATTCAAAATCCTTCACTCCTGTGTGTATAAGTATGTGCTGCTTTAGATTACTTTTTGTCACAAACTTTTTACCACATTCATTACATTCAAAGTTCTTCACTCCTGTGTGTATAAGTATGTGCTGCTTTAGATTACTTTTTGTCACAAACTTTTTACCACATTCATTACATTCAAAGTTCTTCACTCCTGTGTGTATAAGTATGTGCTGCTTTAGATTACTTTTTGTCACACATTTTTTACCACATTCATTACATTCAAAGTTTTTGACTCCTGTGTGTATAAGTATGTGCTTCTTTAGATTACTATTTGTCACACATTTTTTACCACATACTTCACATTGAAACTTCCTCGCTCCTGTATGTATAAGTATGTGCTCCTTTAGATTACTTTTTGTCACAAACTTTTTACCACATTCATTACATTCAAAGTTCTTGACTCCTGTGTGTATAAGTATGTGCTCCTTTAGAACATCCTTTCTCACAAACTTTTTACCACATTCATTACATTCAAAGTTCTTCACTCCTGTGTGTATAAGTATGTGCTGCTTTAGATTACTTTTTGTCACACATTTTTTACCACATTCATTACATTCAAAGTTCTTCACTCCTGTGTGTATAAGTATGTGCTGCTTTAGAACATCCTTTCTCACAAACTTTTTACCACATTCTTCACATTCAAAGTTTCTCTCTCCTATGTGTATAAGTATGTGGTTCTTTAGATCACTTTTTGTCATAAACTTTTTACCACATTCATTACATTCAAAGTTCTTCACTCTTGTGTGTATAAGTATGTGCTTCTTTAGATTACCTTTTGTCATAAATTTTTTACCACATTCATTACATTCAAAGTTCTTGACTCTTTTTTCTATGTGTATAAGTATGTGCTTCTTTAGATTACCTTTTGTCACACATTTTTTACCACATACTTCACATTCAAACTTCCTCGCTCCTGTATGTATAAGTATGTGCATCTTTAGATCACTTTTTGTCATAAACTTTTTACCACATTCATTACATTCAAAGTTCTTGACTCCTGTGTGTATAAGTATGTGCTGCTTTAGATTACCTTTTGTCACACATTTTTTACCACATACTTCACATTCAAACTTCCTTTCTCCTGTGTGAACAGTCCTGTGATTCTTAAGTTCAGATTTACATCTAAACTCTTTACCACACTCATCACACATAGACATTTTCTTTCCAGTATGAGTCAACAAATGGCGAGTGAGATTCCATTTCCTACTAAACTTTTGACCACATTGTTGACAGACCAACTTGTTACACTTCTCTTTTCTGACAACATTGATGGTGTCACTTCCTTCCACCTCCATCACTAACACAACTTTATTCTGCCACCAATATGACCACTTGGTTAGTACTGGTATCAGGGCTGCCAACCACACTGCTACTGGTGTCAGGGCTGCCAACCACACTGCTACTGGTGTCAGGGCTGCCAACCACACTGCTACTGGTGTCAGGGTTATCACACTCTTACTGGTCTTATCTGAAACAAATATAACAATATAGTTTAACAGCAACCAGGAAGGTAATAGAAAAAAAGAGGGACAGTTGAAGAACTGAAAGCTAGTGGCTGGGACCGAAGGGGTGCCAAAACCTTTAAAGTATTGCCCACATCAATATAGACAATACCTCCCTACAGGGAATATTTCCACAAAACACACACATATCTATATTGAAGGATATTGTTTCATGGCATAGTCAGGAGGAATCAGGGTCCTTAAGGGGGAAGTACAGTGTTGGTAAATCTGGAACAACTGATTCCTCCAAACTATTCCAAGCAAGGTGCCATATGACCTTGCTGTTGTGGTGCCTAATACCAATCCATCTATTCCAAGCAACAGGACACCATTAATTTTGGGTATTTATTGAAAGAATTGCTGTATTGTAGTAGTGTTGCCAGATCTGGCTAGGTCCCAGTATTTTGTTCCGGTCATTTCCTGTACTTTACTACGGTTTTTTCCCGGTAGTTTGCCCAGGTAAGGTCCAGGTAGCTTGCCCAGGTAAGGTCCAGGTAGCTTGCCCAGGTAAGGTCCAGGTAGCTTGCCCAGGTTAGGTCCCAGTAGCTTGCCCAGGTTAGGTCCCGATATTCTGCTGTGGTCTAGGTTAGGTTAGGTAAGGTCAGGCTAATTTAAAAATGCCCAATTTGAACACTGAAAATGGGGCATTTGCTGAGGAAATGCCATAGAAGAAAATAGTCTTAGAATAGTGTAAATAAGTGGGTAATGAAGGTAGGAAAACCGTACGCGATAACTGCAATTCTTTAAATATTTACCTAATTTTGTTCACCAGGTCCTATTTCTTGGCAGAATACTTTGGAGGATATCAAGGCACTGCAATGTATCCAAAGTGTATTTTTCCCTTAATTATGCCTCCAATCTATCCTCCTACCTCTTTGTATGTATAGAAGGTGTTACAACCCTAGTTTTGGCTCGTTTATGTCTAGGGGAAGATTAGGCATTGTGAACAGCTTGAGTTATAACTCCTGGTAGATATGTTACTGTAGTCAGTGGAGTTACAACTAATGAAATGAAACAGGAACTTCACTCCACTCCCTCAATGGATATTTGCCCAGAAACAGTAATGTAAACAAATTACTAATGATTTTAACATGTATATTATTACCATCACCAAATAAGTACAATATTTACAATTAAACAAAACAGTAATATGAATGATGTTAACGTTAACAGACACCAAATGACACCAATTAGCACACCAAATAATAGAACACAACTTGATCAAAGTTAAACAAAATAGAGTACAATAATACAGAGCTGAATAGAGCGTGACAGAGTTCTTTGAGCAGAACAGAGATGGTATGCAATGGAGTGAGAGTCTATGTCTTCACTACATATAAAATATAACAAGAGTTGAACCAAGATGGTATGAAAGTGACGGAGTGAAGCCTGAGCATTCACTAATTTGGTCAGTCGAGGGAAGAGCTTATATACATCCCCATCGACTGCTGATAGGTTGATCTGAAGACCAGCAAGCCCCTGATAGGTTGAGAGAATGTAATCGAGTCTGCCATTGGTTGAAAGAATGTAAGAGAGTCTCTGATTGGTTGATATGGCCCTCACATCTGCGCAACTTGGTAGGTTAGGGCAAGAAGGGCGCACAGCTTGGCGGGTTGGTTACGGTCAGTTAGAACCAGTTTGCGGGGATGTCCAACTGTGGTGCAAACTAGGTAGTTTATGGGAAACAGCTGACTCCTGGTTGTCGAGTTGATTGCAGGTTCGTGACAAAGGTCATTTGAATCTTGAAATACAAAGTACAAGTGAATGAAGTGATGGTGATTGGTGACGTTGAACCTGCTTTGATATGGTCAATCTTGGTGGTTGTCAAAGGAGCTCTTAAGTTCTTGTTATAATGAAATATCTATATATATGCTTAACATAAAGTGTAACACTTTATGCTTAACATAAAGTGTAATGACCATATAATTTCCTTAATAAAATCTGTGAACTATAAGTTACACTACGAATTATTGTTTCTTTCGTGAAATACTGTGCCGGACTGCCGGATCTGTCCAGTCTACTTCCTCCGATTTTTCTTTGTTCGGGGCTGTTCACTGTTCAAGTGACGATCGGAGAGGTATCCGGCCAAACGGACTGGTGTGAACCTCGCATAAGACACTTTTCATCTATGGTATTTCTTTTCAGTGTTTCAATTTGCTCCGGTCACTTTTTGATAGTTTACACCGGTTATATCCCAGTAGTTTGCCTAGGTTAGGTCCCGGCAGTCTGCTGTGGTCTAGGTTAGGTTAGGTCAGACTAATTTCCAAATTAACCATATAAATATACCTTATCTTGGAGATCTGGCAATTGTGGGAAAGAGTCGATGTGCATTCCCACGGATCCCCCATGTTTGTATTGGGGGTGAAAATGGGGACATCTCCGAGAGAAACACCATAGATGAAAAGTGTCTTAGAATGCTCCAAAATAGTGGGTAATGATACTAAAATATACAATATAGTGAATGAAGAGCTTCTATACTAATACCATGAAAAGTGTCTTAGAATGGTCCAAAATAGTGGGTAATGATACTAAAATATACAATATAGTGAACGGAGTATTTCTGTACTTTTACCATAAAAAGGAGTCATGGGGTGTTTGTCAAGTGAGGGAGGGAGATATAATGTGAGAAATGTAAATATAAATACAGTAAGAGTCACAACATGGTATAATGTGTGAACTGTACAGTAATAATGGTAATTATCTATTCTATTGTTATTTTATATTACAATGTTTTTACCTTCTTTAGCCATTAATTTATAACATTATAAGGTAATTATGATAATTATCTATTTTACTGCCATTTTATATTACAATGTTTTTATC
Organism: Petrolisthes cinctipes; assembly: GCA_033782935.1. NCBI lineage: Eukaryota > Metazoa > Arthropoda > Malacostraca > Decapoda > Porcellanidae > Petrolisthes > Petrolisthes cinctipes. The sequence goes on from JAWQEG010000198.1 coordinate 23,025, forward strand.
TTCTTTACCCACTAATTTATAACATTCTAAGACACTTCGGTAAATATTTACTCTATTGCCGGTTGGTATAAAGATGTTTTTATCTTCTTTACCCACTATTTTATACCATTCTAAGACACTTTTCTTCAATGGCAATTTCTTCTGCAATTTTTTAATTAACCTGACCTTACCTAACCTAACCTAGACTGCAGCCGACTACCGGGAACTAACCCAGGCAAACCAACGGGACCTAACTAGGGCAAACTACCGGGAACTAACTGTGGTAAAGTACCAGGACCTGACCAAGGCAAAATACTGGGACCAAACGAGATCTGGCAACACTGCTACATAATGGCAATAGTTTAGATGAATACCGTAATTGTTAAAAAGATCTGGTTAGGTAGCGATCAATACTCAGTGGAATTATCTTGTGAAAGGTGTTCTTTGTTAGATATTTTAATTTTAAGATACGACATTTCTGTAGAGGAGGGACAAACTGAGGTCGGTCGGACAGTGTTACCAGATCCCCTTGGCAAAATTACGAAAGATCCAGCAGGCAGTTGTGTACAATACGCCTGACTCACCTAATCAGGATACTTTTAGTTCCTATCCACAGGATCTATTTTATTTTTAAAGGTCCCGAAGGACACTAAGTTAGGTCCCAAAGGACATTAAGTTAGGTCCCGAAGGACATTAAGTTAGGTCCCGAAGGACATTAAGTTAGGTTCTGTAGGACATTAAGTTAGGTCCCGAAGGACATTAAGTTAGGTCCCGAAGGACATTAAGTTAGGTTCTGTAGGACATTAAGTTAGGTCCCGAAGGACATTAAGTTAGGTCTCGAAGGACATTAAGTTAGGTCTCGTAGGACATTATGTTAGGTACTGATGGACATTGTTAGGTCCCGAAGGACATTAAGTTAGGTCCCAAAGGACATTAAGTTAGGTCCCGAAGGTAGCAACAATCTAGGTTAGGTTAGGTAGGTCAGGTTATTTCGTCTGGTGATCAAAAAATTATTTATCCCAATTTTAAATTATTGAATTTCCCGCTTAACTAGGCTACTTATTAAACATTCTTCATACGATTTCCCAAGTGTGGACAAAATTTGCCTAAAACATGGAAGTATTCACGAATCTGGCAACACTGCATGCAGTGGTAGGAAGTCAGGAACCCGCTATGAAAGCCGCGCTCCCATTTCAAAGTAAATACATTCGGTACAAAGGTAAAGGTATACAAATGTTATTCATGTTTTTTACATATTTCATCAGAATATAACAGTCTCCAAAATAAAAAGGGAAAAGAAATGGGCGATTTCGGTTGACAGAAAGTGTGAAAATCGAAGACGCAGCTAATCTCAATATTTACCAAAACTTTATCCAATAATAATAATATTAATAATAATACTACCATAACAATAATACAAATTATAAATACCATCTTGGTGTTGTTGTTGTTTACACTCTTGTTGTCTCTGCCATGTACACACAGCCTGGAAAATTTGTATACATAAGTAACGCACACAATATGTATGTATGTGTGTATGTGTAGCCTATAGTTATTATTATTATTATTATTGGTAAATATGGAAAGAATTACCGTCATTGCGTACGTTTTTTTTACCTTCATTACCCACTTATTTAGACCATTCTAAGACCATTTTCTACCTTTGTTACCCACTTATTTAGACCATTCTAAGACTATTTTCTTTTATGGCATTTCCTCTGCAAATGCCCCATTTCCAAGATAGGGCATATTCAAATGGGGCATTTTTAAATTAGCCTGACCTTACCTAACCTAACCTAGACCGTATAAGACTACCGAGACCTAACCTAGGCAAACTACCAGGACCTAACCTGGGCAAACTACCAGGACCTAACCTGGGCAGACCAATGGGACTTAACCTGGGCAAACTACCGGGATCTAACCTGGGCAGACTACCAGGACCTAACCTGGGCAAACTACCAAGACCTAACCTGGGTAGACTACCGGGACCTAACCTGGGCAAACTACCGGGAAATAACAATGGTAAAGTACAGGAAATGACCGGGGCAAAATACTGGGACCTAGCCGGATCTGGCAACACTGCTACAAAACGGTAATTCTTTCAATGGTATTACAGAATATCTGTTTTTGGCTAGGATTGCACAGTGTTACCACATCCGGCTACGTCTCGGGAATTTGCCCCAGTCACTTCATGATAGTTTACACCGGTTATATCCCGGTAGTTGGCCCAGGTTAGGTCCCGGTAGTCTGCCTAAGTTAGGTCCCGGTAGTTGGCCCAGGTTAGGTCCCGGTAGTTTGCTGTGGTCTAGGTTAGGTGAGGTTAGGTTAATTTCTAAATTATGTTTGTAAAACGGGGCATATCTCAAAAACGGGACATCTCCGAGAGAAACACCATAGATGAAAAGTGTGTTAGACTGGTCCAAAATAGTGGGTAATGATACTAAAATATACAATATAGTGAATGAACTACTTGTATAATAATACCATGAAAAATGTGTTAGAATGGTCCAAAATAGTGGGTAATGATACTAAAATATACAATATAGTGTATGAAGTACTTGTATAATAATACCATGAAAAGTGTTAGAATGGTCCAAAATAGTGGGTAATTATACTAAAATATACAATATAGTGTATGAAGTACTTCTGTATATTTACCCTTTCAATAAATACCCACAATATGTATGTATGTGTAGCCTACAGTTATTATGGTATACCGTTATTATTATTACGAGAGAGAGAGAGAGAGTAATACTGAAAATCTGTCTCTCTCTCTACTTATATTTACTCTCTCTCTCTTCTTACCTGTCTGTGTGTGTGTGTGTTACTTCTCTCTCTTTCTCTCAGTGAATATAATATAAGGAGAGAGAGGAGAGAGTGTCAGGGAGAGTTTTCTCACTTTGTTTACATTATCGTCGTCGTTATCAGTGTTGCCAGACCAAATGAATGAGATGAGAAGCTGACAAACTTGGCCAAACAATCTGTAGAAATCTGTCACCTACAAGTATTAACTCTGAAGACAAATCTGTACATCATAAAGCAGTTTATTATACATAAAAAGGCAACTTGATATGTAATTTAATTGGTTTTGACATAACTTTAGGGATAACTGAAACAAATTTCACGTTTTTCTTAAAGCTTTTGGAGGAGTTCCAGTTCAAGTTGTGGGTTCCACAGAGGGCCGCTCATGGCCAGCATAATATGTGGGGGTTGTGCTGGGGATTTAAGGATCCAGGGGAGGATTAGGAAGGGGGTTAGGATAAGGGTGGATTGGGTCAGGGACTGTGGGTTGAGTATTAGGATTGGGGAGGTAATGATTGGTGATTCTATTTATAAATGCACAATGCTACACTATGCACCGAAGTACCATATCCACCCAATACACTACCAATTTTTTTTATCTCGCTTTAATCTTTTTATATTGGTTATTTATCGCCCTCCTTCTATTTTACCTGATGAAGACTTAGCTCTTCTTAACTTTATTCGGCAGTTTAGTACTGGAAGAGAGCTTATAATATTTGGAGATTTTAACTTGCCCTCCATTTCCTGGAAGGATCCTATTATTGAGAGCAACATCTCTAACCGTGATGCACCCTACCTTGATCTTTTCACTACCCTAGGATTACACCAACATGTTACAGAACCTACCTTTATTGCCTCGGGAAATACTCTTGATCTAATACTCACTACAGATTATGATAGAGTGGGTGATGTTTGTGTCTTCCCCCCCTTCCCGCACTGTGGTCATACCCTTGTATATTTTAACTATATATTTCAAAATTTACAATCCATTAATAATAACACATGTGATTCCCCCAGAAATTTTGACTGGTCTTGTGGCAAATATTGCTGCCTTGAACCATGCTCTCTCCCAGTATGACTGGGATTATGAATTTCTTCATCTTGACACCAATCCCATGTAAAATACTTGAAAGGATTATAACAAAACCATTGTACAGCTTTCTAGAAGAACATATTATACTAGACAATGCTCAATTTGGCTTTCGGGCTGGTAGGTCCGTGGTTGACCAGCTACTCCTGACCTACCACAGGGTTACACTACGGTATGACATGGGGCATGCGGTCGAGGTCATCCTATTTGACTTTGTGAAGACCTTTGACCGTGTGCATCACGGAATCCTTGTAGCTAAACTAACTAATATAGGCATCTCTGAGACCTTGTTGAGTTGGATCACTAGTTTTCTCCTTAACAGGACCATGAGTGTCTCCATCGCTGGTGTCTGCAGTCGTGCACTCCCAGTCAAAAGCGGGGTCCCTCAGGGCTCAGTGCTCGGCCCGGTACTTTTTCTTATCTTTGTTAACCACCTTTGCTCCAATATCTCTTGTGGGTACATGATGTTTGCTGATGATTTGAAACTGTGCTTCCATCTCCCAGTTGACTCTTCCTTGACCATCTCCCATGACTTACAATGTGACATAAATACCTTGGTATCCACAGCAGCCTCTTGGGGCCTAAAGTTTGCCCCTAACAAATGTGTCCATCTGCGTTTCAAGCGTGGGCAAGATCTCAATGCAGGGTCGTATACCCTTGACTCAAACCCTATAACTAGAGCTACCTCCCACAAAGATCTTGGTGTCCTCATAGATGTCAAACTCAGATTTCATCCCCACATTAGGCAGACCGTAGCCAAAGCAGGCGGTGTTGCTACCAACCTACTGAAGTCAACCGTGTGCCGCACTCCAACCTTTATGAAATCATTGTTAATTTCTGATATTAGGCCACTGATTGACTTTGCTTCTCCAGTTTGAAACACACGGTTTCTGGGTGACTTATCATTACTTGAATCCATCCAGCGTCGCTGGACAAAGCAAATTACAGATTTTTCACATTTGTCATACCCAGAAAGGCTATCAAACTTAAACTTATTTTCCATAAGAGGTAGACTCCTTAGATCTGACTTAATATTATGTTATAAAATTGTTCATGATTTATCACCCATCAAACCCTCGGATTTATTCACTATGTCACCACAGCTTGGGACAAGAGGCCATAACATCAAAATGTTTGTTCCTAGAGCAGAAACATAAGCATGAAAACGATTCTTTTCACATAGTGTCATTCAGCACTGGAACTCCCTCCCCCATGATGTAGTAAATGCCACAACTATCCCAAAATTTAAATCAAAACTAACTCATGCCCTCCATGATAATCTATTCCTGCCATAAACTGCCTTGTAGTATAATAAATATTTACTATTGCTAAATTACCCAACTATTTTATGTTCGACACACTCAACCAATCAGTTCTGTAATACTTATGCCATGTTAATCTAACGTCAATCTTGACTGGCGTGTCATTTTATCCAATTGGGCTGCTTGATCCTTGGATCGCTTGTGATCAGTGGCCCTACCAGGCGAGTTACCAGGTGAGTGTCAAGAGTGGGGCTATTAACTACGTGAGATGGGAGATGATTCCACTCTTGGATGCTGCGGGTAAAGAATGAGTGCCTTATCACAAGGTGTCATGGCGGATAGACATGTCTGATACGTGCTCCGTGTATATTCGCGTCAACGGGCAGTACACTGTTATGTCATACTTGATAATCGATTAGAGAGTTGTTGAATACCCTGGCCAATCATGGCCAGGTGTTATTCTTGTAAGGAGACAACTGGGGGGTGGATAAGTGGATTGGTTGTGAAACTTGTCCTAGCTGGTGTCACTTGAAATGTGCTCATCTAAATGGTGTGAAAGCTGAAAATATCAAGTTGATTAACTGGTCATGTGATATGTGCTATATTGGTCTGAAAAGAGTTCAAAAGGATATTAGTGATTTGAAGAAAGCGATGAATGATATGCAAGATCAACTGAAGAAACTAGTGGATGGGAAGATGGAGGATGTTGTGACCGAGTTGGGTCGAGTTGGTGATGTGATCAGCGCTGACTCAGACCTGACTGATGAGAACTGGGCGACTGTAGTGAAGAAGAAGATAAGCGTGAAGAAAATCTGCTGATGGTGGTGAAGTCAACGGATGATAAACTTAAGGTTAGGTACCCATGAAATAACGGAAGGATTCGTGGAAATTACCTTAGATTGTCAAAGCTTTACCTTAAATAGTCCCAAATTACGCTAATCTAGGGTAATTACCTTAAAAATGAGAGCATTGATCAATATGTTCTTTCATTTCCTTCCCACAGTTTTCTATATAAATTGGTACATTGAAGTTAGAGAAATTTCGTCAAGCACACCTGGCAACACTGCAAAGGCTACACCCATAGAGCTATACACATAATAGGGGAGGGCTTCGCCGCAGGAGTTAGTCATCACATCTACGCATGCGCTAGTTTTACTCGGCTCGTGATTGGCTCCCGCTTCTCCGTCTGTGATTGGCTCCCAGTTGTAAACAAACTAGAAGGTAAATATTACATCCGAACACAGTCAACACACAATCCTGATGATAATTGCCAACAAATAATTGACAAATCGTGAGTTACACCCCAATTCTAAATAAAATAAAAACCATTTGGTGTATACAGTAGTCTCTGAAGTATGTGGAGGTGAGGAACACTTGGTAAATGTGCAGTTTAGAACAATAGCCTAGGCCTATTGAATAGAAATTCAACATTGAGTAATTGACTCTCTCCTTTTCTTTTTGGTGTGATTGGATAATAATGTAAGATGCCAAGAGTGTGAAACAAGCTTTTTCACACTTGCCCTGCTGCGGAAGCACCTTCAAGAAGCCCATGACATCGTGGTGAAGAAAGTTAACCATGAATTTGCTTCGGAAAGAGGTAGGTACTGGTAGTTTATCCTGATCCAGGTTAATAAGTTAAGGAGATCCTGGCTAGATTAGGTTGGACTGCAACCCTTTCACCTCTTGTTTCATGTCATTTTAAGTAGTAACTTGGTTTTCCATAATTCTTGGTAATTTCCCATATATACTCTTAAACATGTAGGAGTTGGGAGGGGATAAGAATATTCATGACTATAATTGCATAATGCCATATTGAACAATGACACAAGAGCATTTGCATGTATATTGAAAAAAAAAAAGCAAAGATAATATAGTCTCACCTGTACATTTTTATCATTTACCGAAGTTATTGGGTTAGGTTTACTGGTATTATTACTGGTATTGAATTACCAGTATATGCAGTGGGCAAAACATCCAGGAAGTGTCTTTAATTCTCTTTTTTTGTAGGAGATTGGAGTGGGAAATGTATGGTATGTTACAGAATTATTAACCGGATATTATGAATGACTTGACTGACTCCGAATATCAGGTTAGGTTAAGTTTGATTCGAATTATATATAGCATTCTGTTGTAGAATCATTTTGTGCAAATGCTTACACAAATACTTCAACATTAAGTTATGAGAGTGAGGTGGAAGGACAGAGAGGAAGAGGCAGACCAAGAGTGAGGTGGAAGGATGGAGTTAAGAGGTATGTGAGTGAGAGTGGCGTTGGGTGGGAGGAGGGACGCCAGTTGACAGGGGACAGAAGTGCGTGGAGGCGATTCATTTGCTGCCACCCCTTCGGGGATTGAGGCGTCTGGCAATAGATAGATAGATCGATCGATGACTTGCTCTTGCAAATTCTTAACCATTCAATTTCTACTCATTTTTGAAGGCCAACCAATGTTTTTCTATCTTTACAGAATTCATGGAATGGAAAAACTGGTTAAAGGCTGATGTTGGAGTTAATTACACCCTTCACAGTGGATCAAAGAAGACCACTCTTGGGAGAGCAAAAACATATTATTGTCGAAGATCTGGCAAAGAGAGGTTATCCAGTCCTGAAGGAAGTAAACGTGCTCCAAAGAGTCAAGGTAGAAACATACCAAACATACCAAAGGGTCCATGTGACAGAAACTTTAAAGATGTACAGTTTTCTCTCTTCCTCCTCAGTTGCTTAATATTCATAGTTGCTGTACAGTACTGTATAATTACGCTGTCGGTAAGGTTTATGTCTCTAGTTTTCCCAGGCTGATTACATCTCACAGTCTCATGATAATTTGTACAGTACTGTATATATACCGGTATATTAAAATGCTTCCTTCAGAAAACGACATGTCATCTGGTATGATCCTCTACCAAGAGGTCCCCAGAGTATTTAAGTGAATGGAAGAGGTCCACTGAAGAGAGGTAGACCTAGGACGAGATGGAAGGATTGTATCGTGGCAGATTGCAGGGAGAAGAATTTGGACCTTGGAGAGGTGGAGGACAGGAGCAGATGGAGGAGACTCATCAAAAACAGCGACCCCGTATAGAAACGGGATAATAATGCTGCGGAAGAAGAAGAAGAGGTCCACTGAGCATAAAAGATTGTATCAATGTGTTCAAACACCTGCCCTTTTGTGACTTCATAGATGAAGCAGCTTGTATTTTTTTACTAATGTTTTATATATTATGTAGTTAGAGCTCATATACTGTATCCCCCTTTTGTTTGCCAGTATCATGCAGTTGAAAAATATCTAGTTACCGGTATCCTGTTTGTGCTTCACAAGGTATTCCTAAGGCAAGGAACGTAATCTATTACTGCATGTTTGTTTACAGGTACCTGCAAGTTAGGCTTCTTCTGCACATCTTCAATTGAAGTTGAAATAATACGTGGGACTTTTAAAGTTGTATACTTTCTCGACAACTACAGTCACAACCTTGATTTACCTAATCTGGTTCACATGAAGCTGCCCAAATGTGAGAAGGATAAAGTTGCAGGTACAGTACCATACTAATTTTTTCTCCTTGTACACTAAAGAAGCTGAAAGGAATGATGGAGGGAGAAGGGAGCTAGAGAAAGGAAAAATGATCGATGCTTGCTGAAACAGGAAAAGTGAAGGAAGGCAATGTGGAGAGAGAGAGAGAGGGGGGAGAGAGAGAGAGAGTGCACGTGACTTGACCTCCCCTGTCCAACCCATGTGGCCACAGGCCCTTAATCGTCTAAGTGGAAGGTGTGTGTGTGTGTGTGTGTGTTCACATTAGTCCATAGTAGAGGTGGTCCGAATATTCGTATTTGCATTCGCATGTTTTTTTAAGATTTGCATTCGCATGTTGCCTACCGAATATTTTTCGAATATGGAATATTAAACAAGAAGCCTATTTCAACACTGTTCTTATACGAATGCAATGAGAGAAAGAGATAATTACTCTGATGTGATCTATTAAACGGTTAATATTGGCCTTCTGCCAACTCACAGCAGACTTTTATATTTTTATAGACGCCACACACACACACACACACGTAGCCTTTGCCCAAGGCTCAAGCCATCGTTGTTATTTTCTTCAATCCTTCCTTCCTTCCCTTCTTGTCATCGGCATTAAACCTTCTTCCTCCTTATCCTCATTTTGACCTCTTCCTTCATCATCCTTCTTTGCTATCCATTTTTCTAGTCTTCCATTTTGACATTTTTCACAACCTATCATACCTCCACCTCTCTCTCTCTCTGTCTGTAGTACACACACACACACACACACATATGTATCAGACCCCCCACCTCGGTCACCTCGGTCTCACCCTCACCCACACACCCATTTGCCTTTCATTTCCATTGTTTTTCATAATGTTTCACACAATTATATAATAAATATATATAACCCTTCGTCGAAACTCACTCGTCTAAACTCTGAGTTCACACCTGAGACGAAAGGAAAGAAACCTTGACAACGCTGACAGATCATGGGTATGGAGATGATAAAGGCTTGGGGCGAGAATGACAGGTATACAGGTTGCCGGTACCTTAATTTTTAGTCGGCGAACTTTCTTGGGCTACTGTACAGTCAGATACCACAGTTTCTGAGACACCCTGGCAAACATATGCCCTTCTTGTTGGAAAGTGTATGAGAGTTCAAACTCCCATACACTTCCCGACCAGAAAGGCATATGTTCGCTGGGGTGTCCCAGAAAGTGTGGTATCTGACTGTACCATACCATAATAGTATTTGAGCATAATATTTTTCATTGTTTTGTTTTTAGCCCAAGATCCATTCATCACATCCTGTTCAGTGTATCTGAACATACTGTGTGTTGGTAGGTTTTATAAACTATGTGCATAAAACTTGTGTGCTGTCTTGACATTCCTAGGCATGTGACGGGTTTCTGCCATGTAGTGTAGTGGCATGTTTTGGTGTTGCTCAGATCACTATACTATACTTGTCTCTCTCTGCTGCTTTCCTTAGAACTTATGGATCCACACTGCCTGCCTGCTATCATTTACAGATCATTGTAATGCAGATTCAAGCCTGCACCAGACCATATGAAAAAAGCCATGTACAGCTCCGGACAGATCAAGGATCCACACCCCATCTATCAGCGACTTGGTTTGGGCCTCATCGGATCTGGCAACAGTTGCAGGTGGAGGGAGGGGGGATGTTAGTGGGAGAGGAGGAGAGAAATGTGGGCGAAGCTATATAGGAGAGTAACGAATGATCAGGTAGAGAGGACGTGTGTCAGGAGGAATGAATGAAGCATACACTGTGAACGGTATCGAATCACCAATAGTTTAAAGCAGGGTTCTTCAAACTTTTTCAGTCGTGACCCAGTTTTTACTATGACATCATTCTCGCGACCCATACAGAAAGATATTTTTCAAATGACCAGAATTATCAACATAAGAAAATACAAGGCCGGAAACTGAAACATAATATTTATGATTAAAAGGCATTCTAACCAGAATTATAAACACTGCCTCACCTACCCCTCCCTCTCTCTCTCTCTCTCTCAAGAAGGCTAATATTTGTGCAATGATTTAGTTTTATTGATAATTAAGTTTATGAATAGTCGATTATAAAAATATGTTAGGTGGATTCATGTATGAACTTCATATTTATTTAATGTCACAAACATTATTATTCTATTTTATTCATATATTTATTTTTTGTGAGCCTGCGACCCAGTTTGGAGGAATTCGGGACACGTAGTTTGAAGAACCCTGCTGGTTTAAAGAAGTGCATACTGCATTAACGTAGGTGGATATAGGAGAGAAGAAATATGATGATTTGAGGCGAGGGTGAGGGGGAAGAGGGTAAGAAAAATGAAGGTGATTAGTTGAAAAGTAATAACAAACAAATATAATTAGAATATCTGTTACATTACATCCTTTAAATAATGGCACTGTCTTTTGTTCACCATCGTAGTGGGATAGACTACTGATTATATATTATTCTTTGGATATTAGACAGCTATCCCTGTATTCCTTTTAGCCTTCGTGCTTGCCCCGTCGGGGGGTATTGCCTGTAATGATGTGGGCAATACTTTAAGGGTTTGGGCGCCCCTTCGGCCCCAGCCACTAGCTTACATTTCTTCAACTGTCTTTCCTTTCTTCCTATTTCCTTCTTGCTTACTGTCACACCTCTCTATCACTTTTTCCTGGTGCTAATTGACCTCGCTGTTGCACCACCTAATATCAATCAAATCCCTCGTGCTTGTAGTCCACCCTATTTATCACCTTCTCCAAAGCCCAGCTGTTTTTTTTGTTTTTTTCGGCAGAAGGCGGTTTAATGTTCTAACTTTTTTAATAATCATATTTGTCAACAAATTCATTAAGGATTTTTTCTTCTAAATATGCATTTCCTTAAAAATAATCGATGTTAAACTTAAATAGGCACCGCTATATGGCGTTTTCAATAAACTTGGTCTGATTTTATGCATAGGCTATATATAATACAGTATCTCTCAAGTAACTGGCAACCTTGATCTGTCTGGAGCTGTACAGTATCATGCTTAACATATACTTTTCATCATTTTTGAGGTCTAATGTACTATTATTTTCTGACAGGGATGATTACTCAAGGCATTTCCTACAACAAGATATTGGACAGAGTACGAGAAACTTCAGGAGGAAGTCGTGCATCAATTCTGGAAAAGCAAGACATTCTAAATGTTGCCAGAGACTATGGACTCCACCAGATCCAGTCCCGACATCCTGAGGATAGCATAAGTGTACGCTTCATTGTACAGGAGCTGAAGGAGGCTAATGAGTTACTGTTTTTTAAAGACCAAGGAGTAATAGATTCAGAGAACCCAAATATAGATAAAAAAAAATTAGCTTTAGGATTTATGAAGCAGGGTCAAGAATGTTGGTTCTTAAACCATCTGACCAAGACGGAAACACTTCAAGTGTGCATGATTCCACTCACTGTATTAGTCAATACGCAGGCTATCAGCTTACGACTTTTAGTCAATACGCAGGCTATCAGCTTACGACTTTAATGATAGTAAATTATTGTAATCATGGATTTCCAGTAGCTTTTTTGATTAGCAGTACTGTCAATGAAGAGATAGTTAAAGCTTTTTTAGTTAAGCTGAAAGAACGTATTGGCCCACTCAATGCAAACACTTTTATGAGTGATGATGATCCTATATTTAGAAATACATGGAAGGTAGCCATGAGTGAAGTAGGAGCTCCTGTCTTCTTGAACTGCAGTTGGCATACTGACAGAACCTTTAGAAAGAGTATAGCTTCCAAAATAACTGCACCAACGTCTGAAAAAGCAGTTATCTACCAGATGGTTAGAGCTCTCATGGATGAGCCAGATGAACAAATATTCAACCAGGAGTGCCAGGGTTTCCTAAAATACTTAGAGCAGGCTGGGTTCAGTGCCTTTTACGAGTACTTCAGGAAATGCTATTTAGCAGAAGACAGGGTTAAACTGTGGCCCAAATGTTACCGAAGTAACGTGACCATCACCACAAATAACCACTTGGAGAGCATGCATAAGATGTTGAAATACATTTATTTAGATGGAAAGAAGGTTAAAAGACTAGATCATACAATATTAGTCCTAGAAAAAATGGTGAATGACAAATTGTACTCAAGGATGATTAACCTGCTAAAAAATAGAACAGTAAGGAGAAACAAGCCTCACTTTACAGAGCGCCATAGACAAGGGAAAGATCTGGAGGTGATTCAGAAGGATCAAGGTGTATTTCTGGTGCATTCAGCCTCGTATGTGAATAAACAGTATGAAGTCAAGACATGTGACTTGACTTGTGAGGCCTGTAGAGAGAGGTGTCCCTATTGTAATGTATGTAAATGCATGTATAGTTGTTCATGTGAGGACAATGATGATAGGAGAAGAAATATCTGTAAGCATATACATGCTGTTGTAGACTTCAGGCTAAACAAATATAAACCAACCAAACCAAAAGATGCAGGTAAAGAACTAGAAATTCTCCATGATGTAGTTTGTGGTGCAGTGTCAGGTACAGGTAGTAAATCAGCATTAGAAGAAGAAGTAGAGAAACTGACAAACAAAACTGTGTTGACTCTAGTGCCAAAGTATAAAGATATAAAAGACCTTCAAGTTGTGAAGTCTGTAGATAGTCTTTTAACAAAAGCTATTTCTGTAATGGATGCAGTCACACAACTCCCAGGGAATATCACTAGTTTTCCTGTGGATGTGAACACTATAAAAGAGCCAAGCAACACAAATTGTGTAAAACAAGATAGGATATATTCCCCAAAGAAAAAGAGAAAACAAACGGATGAAGGGGCTGGATTTAGAAAGCCTAGTACTAAGGCAAGGCTTGAAATTGGGGAGTCCTTAACAAGGCATCAAGGTTATATATCTGTTCCTGTTGAGTCTAAGGGAGATATTGAATGCGAACATTCTTATTAATTTTTAAGGGGCCAGATTCAAGAACATTGGTTTAGTTAAACTGTGAAATGACTGATTTACTCAATTCAGGTTATGTTTGGTTAGGTAAGATTTGGTTTGATTGGGAGGGGCTAGGATGGTAAGGTTAGATAAGGACAGTAATATGTTTAATAATTTCACAAAAGCTAACCAAACCTAAATTTGATTAAGTCTATGGAATGTCTGGTTTGCTCAGTCAGCTGGGACAGATTCGGTTAGGTTTGTTTAGCTGTCATGAATGACCTAACATAACCTAATCTCTCCTATCCTGACTGGGTAAACCAATTATTTCATATAAGGTACATACCATATATATATGACTAGTTTCAGTCTGACTGTAACAGATATACATTATATAATTAATACCGGTACTGTACAGTAAATATTTGAGGAGATGAAAAGTTTAATTTGTGGTAAGGAGTCCTCTTTATTGACTGGGTACAGTATGTACAGTCACATACCGCAATTTCTGAGACACCCGGGTGAACATATGCCCCTCTGGTGGGGAAGTATATGAAAGTTCGAACCTCTCATACACTTCCCGACTGGAGGGGCATAATGTTCGCCCTGGTGTCTCAAAAACTGCTGTATGTTACTGTACCAGAGAGAAAAAATATATGTAATGATAAGATTGTAAATAATACAGTAATCAGATTCTGTACTGTTTTATTCCTTCCTGCATGATTCTTTTTCAGTGTAAGGTAAAGTTATATGAGTATGGGTAGCCTACACGATTAAAGCTTACTTTATGGAAGCAATTGAGAAACCTGGCCACTGCAGAAAATCTGATTAGGTGCAAGATTCTTCCTCTATCATAGCTAAATATCTTTTAGCGTAACGGTAACCTAACTTGAACATCCTCACACATGCTCAGAAGAATCTCAGCTGTTGCCAAGATCTTCCAAACAACTACAGTATATGTAAGTTCATTGTGACAAGTATGTAAACTATTAAATGTTAATGCCTTCATTGCTAAAGTAATCTCTCAATTTCCCTCGCCATGCAAACCCTGCCAATATAGCTGCATAAGAGTTTCACATGGGAAATATACAGTATACCAAAAACGTCTGGGTTAGTCCCGGTTGTCTGTCTGATTTGGTTCTGGTACCAGTACTCTGCTTAAGTTAGGTCCCAGTAAAGTCGCACTCAGCATTGAGTGTTTGTATGTAATAGGTACTGGTAGTTTGCCCAAGTTTGGTCCTGGTAGTCTGCACAGGTTAAGTTTCAGTAGTCTGTCTTGGGTGTATTTAGGTGAGGTTAGGTCAGGCCAAGTCAGATAAAAAATAAAAGAGTTATATATCCCATCACAATACAGTATTGTGGCCGGCCAACAATTAATAGAACAAGTAAAAAGATGCATTAAAAAAGTGGGAAAAATCTAGGTGGATGCAGAATTACCACCGCATACCCTCTTTCCGGTGGGGTTTCATACTGTTGGAGTACTGTATGTGGAAGGTAAAAAAAATAAATAAAACCACCCCTCACCTACCCAAAAACTTTTTTGCTACTCTCCCCCTATCATAAAGGGAGGGCTACCTCGGAAAAGGACAGTATCTAGTTATCTAAGTTACCATACAAAAAGGTCAAAATTATCCAATCACACCAAAAAGAAAAGGAGAGAGTCAATTACTCAATGTTTCATTTCTATTCAATAGGCCTAGGCTATTGTTCTAAACTGCACATTTACCAAGTGTTCCTCACCTCCACATACTTCAGAGACTACTGTATACACCAAATGGTTTTTATTTTATTTAGAATTGGGGTGTAACTCACGATTTGTCAATTATTTGTTGGCAATTATCATCAGGATTGTGTGTTGACTGTGTTCGGATGTAATATTTACCTTCTAGTTTGTTTACAACTGGGAGCCAATCACAGACGGAGAAGCGGGAGCCAATCACGAGCCGAGTAAAACTCGCGCATGCATAGATGTGATGACTAACTCCTGCGGCGAAGCCCTCCCACCCTGTGTTATTAGATAGGGAAAGAGTGTCACAAGTCAGCCTGCTCGGCGGCCATTTTGAATAGCCCTTTGGCGCGCGCTTTGAACTCCCGTACGTACGTATATAGTATGTTTCTATCCACAGTTATTGACATTTCCCTGATTTGTAAAGCATTGTATCTTGTTATCTAATTATGCAGGTTTTGTTAAATCAATTAACAAGGCTAAGATAATGTCCATAGGGAAAATTATGCAAAGAAATTAAACTTAAACTGGTTTATTAAACAAGACAAATATATATAACTGTAATCTGTCTCCCTCTCCCTCCACTTACCTTACATACATACCTACATATTACTCTAGTGTGACATTTATACATATTACTCTAGTGTTACATACATACATATTACTCTAGTGTGACATACATACATACAGTCATGGTCAATAATAATCATCCACATATGGGTAACTTTAACAATTTACTGTGTAATGTTTTCATGTTCACATATTATTTTATTGTTTTAAGTAGTGTGTATCTGTTTGTATTAAATTAAACGATGGCACTATACCTATTTATTGGAATGTTTATCAGCTAAGGAACAGAGGGAAGCTGTCAAAATCTTACGTGAGTTACTCCTATATGGATGACTATTTTTGACCACGGCTGTACATACATACATACATATTACTCTAGTGTGACATACATACATACATATAATTCTAGTGTGACATATATACATACATACATATTACTCTAGTGACATACATTCATACACACATTCTAGTGTGACATACTTACATACACACATATTACTCTAGTGTGACATACATACATTCATACTGAACAATGTGAACATAAAATACTTATCATGATAGAGATTAAGTACGTTATATATATATATCATAAGAAAGTGACTGTGGATGAGAGCCAACGATAGTTTTGTTTACCTAACTCATTTCACCTTTTAACAGAAGTGTATTTATATTTAATCAGTCATTCACTGATATATCGGTTAAAGTAATACTTATTCATAATATTGTAAGTCACTATAATGTAGTTAATATACAGTCGGTGTCAATAATAATCATCCACATATGGGTATCTCAAACAATTTGCTGTCTAATGTTTTCACGTTCAAGATATGATGTTATTGTTTTAAGTAGTGTGTAGCTGCTTGTAGTAAATTAAAAATTAACGTGTGTGTGTGTCATTGTTTTAAGTAGTGTGTAGCTGCTTGTATTAAATTAAAAGATGGTAGTTAACGTGTGTGTGTGTGTGTGTGTGTCATTGTTTTAAATAGTGTGTAGCTGCTTGTAGTAAATTAAAAGATGGTAGTTAACGTGTGTGTGTGTTAAGTAGTGTGTAGCGGCTTGTAGTAAATTAAAAGATGGTAGTTAACCTATTTATTAGAAAGTTTATCATCTAAGGGACAGAGGGAAGCTGTCAAACTCTTACGTGAGTTACCCTTATATGGATGATTATATTTGACACCGACTGTACCATCATATCATCAATAAAAGACCGAATAAAAAATGAAATAATATCTTACCCTGGCATAATCTTACCTTCTCCCTTTTTCACTCCTCATAGTCCTCAATAAACTACACTAATAGATTTAGTGTTGATTCCACAGTGGTATTTGTTTGTTAGCTTCCCAACCAACCACACTTGTAAGGCTTCATTATTTTAGGGTTGATTCCATAGTGGTATTTGTTTGTTAGCTTCCCAACCAACCACACTTGTAAGGCTTCATTATTTTAGGGTTGATTCCACAGTGGTATTTGTTTGTTAGCCTCCCAACCAACCACACTTGTAAGGCTTCATTATTTTAGGGTTGATTCCACAGTGGTATTTGTTTGTTAGCTTCCCAACCAACCACACTTGTAAGGCTTCATTATTTTAGGGTTGATTCCAGTGGTATTTGTTTGTTAGCCTCCTAACCAACCACACTTGTAAGGCTTCATTATTTTAGGGTTGATTCCACAGTGGTATTTGTTTGTTAGCTTCCCAACCAACCACACTTGTAAGGCTTCATTATTTTAGGGTTGATTCCACAGTGGTATTTGTTTGTTAGCCTCCCAACCAACCACACTTGTAAGGCTTCATTATTTTAGGGTTGATTCCACAGTGGTATTTGTTTGTTAGCCTCCCAACCAACCACACTTGTAAGGCTTCATTATTTTAGGGTTGATTCCACAGTGGTATTTGTTTGTTAGCCTCCCAACCAACCACACTTGTAAGGCTTCATTATGTTAGGGTTGATTCCACAGTGGTATTTGTTTGTTAGCTTCCCAACCAACCACACTTGTAAGGCTTCATTATTTTAGGGTTGATTCCCCAAGCCTGTCTCCATAACACCAATCACCATCCCCAATAGATCATCCATCCTCACACCCCAACGTAAACAAAGGTGAACAGACTCGAATACACCATACAATTTATTCAACATAAATACAATAGTTGCACAGGAATATGAGTAGTTGCCAAGCACCTTGTAGTGGTCCAAACCACCTGCCGTAGTAGTGTGTAGTATTGTTGTTGTGTACAGTTGGAATGTAGGAAAAAATGACACCAGAAAAAATGGCACACTTTTCAGCATTTACAGTAATTACAGGTATCAATTGGGTTTCGAATATTTCGCCATCATGAAACAACACTAACAATGGGAACCCTTTCGAATATTTCGTCATGGCTGAGAGTGCTGGACTGGAATGTTAGAGAGCAACTGCACAGAGTTCGAACAAGTGAATTTTCCAAACCATTCTCAACGTTGAAAGAGGTTTGGAAGACTCACTTTTTCGAACTCTGTTCAGTTGCTCTCCAGCCCTCCTTGGACCCTGGTCCAGCACTCTCAGCCATGGCTGTACACTCGTGATACAAAATTTCTGACCAGAGTGTGAGGAGCAGAAAGCTTCAAAACGCCTGGTATTGCTCATTTCTCCACTCAATACACATTGTGTGGCTGAGTTCGAATGTAGGGTATGTGTGGTGCCTGCCATTCGTCTCTGATCAAGGATTACTTATCACGAGTGTATGTAACGGGCACTTATCAAAATGTAAAGAAATTAAATTTTAACACATTTTAGTTGAGTCTACTGTGCCATTTTTTCCTATGCTGAAAAATGTCCCTTAATTTCCTATGCCATTTTTTCTGGAGCCATTTATTCCGTCTACCGTACAGTTGGTGTGGAGAGAGAGACACGTGGCATCTTGGGTCTTGATGTCTTGGTGTGGCATTCGTTGTGATAGGTAAGGGAAGGAGAACCTTCCAGGTGGAGCACTGGTGAGATAGTGGCCAACGCTCTCCTAGCCAGGCACCGATCTTGGGCTGGTTGACAAGTGAGTATCAGACAGGTGAGATATAAGATGCGTAAGGTGCTTGGTTCACTACACTACCACCAACACCACACTAGACTCCATCAATCCTAAAAAACTCTCTTCCCTCCGTACTCTAATCATCAAGTTCCTCAGCATCATAAACAAAAGAGCCGCCTTTCACCAAACCCTCCAGGGGCCGGATACTCAAACGTGTCCTAATTTAGGGCAGCCACGCCGCCCTATCTGACTTAAGGAGTCCTAAGATAGGAACTGGGTCATAGTTGCTTGTGATCATGGAGGGCAAACACGATGTATATGATCAGAGTTACACTAAAAAATGGTAGGCTGCTGTAAAAGTATACACGTAGTAGTCCTATACTCACCAAGGTAGCCTCCCAAGGTAGTTTCATGGTCACCGCTATTTTGGCCCAGCAGTAAGCAGTGTGGACACGTAGCCCACTAGACTTGGTGATGTAGCTACAGTCAGTCTGTTCCTTTCCTAGATTTTCTCAATAGTCATATTCTCTTTAGTAAGTCATATAATTTCTCTTTTCTTCTCAATCTATTATTTCTTTGTAAGGAGAGAGAGGTAAGGAAGGAAAGACTATGTAACAACAGGGGTACATGTTACTAGCAGGGGTAAACAGACTCGCTTGTACACGGCAACAATTTATTATGGGTAGCTTACAAGGTTTGGTAAGTACACTTGTTGAACCTGGACTCAGTTAGCAAGGTAGGCGAGGATAGTAGTTGTAGGTAGGCGAGCACCTTGTAAAAGAGAGTCTGGCCTGCCGTGGCTGAGTAGAGCAGCTGCAGGAGGAAACGTGGTGTCTGGAGTAGGTGAGAGCGGTAGCTGGAGCAGGCGAGGTCAGCGGCAATAGAGGCGAGTCCAGGTGAGCAGCCAGCAGGAAAGAGAACAGGGCATTTTTTTTTCTTTTTTTTATGCTTATCACCCTTTGTTTTGGGCATTAGGGCAGTCATTTATTTTGTACTGTATGGTATTCATAAGGATGTCTTATGGGGGTGGTCAACTCTTCTCTGACCTGGAAGATGTTGGGGTCACGTCGTCGGGAGATGTGTTGTTGAAAACAGTCGAGGCGAGGAGAAGCAGTCATCCAAAATTTGGTGGTGTCAGGCAGCTGTTGTTGTGATGACTAGCTGTCCATCCTTCTTCTCCTCTTCCTCCTCCCGGCCGTCTGCCATTCCCCTCCATCTTCCAGGTCCATGTTGTCAATGGTGTTGCTATTGGTGTTGGAGGGGGAACCGGTGTCAGAGTCCTCCTCAGTCTTGAGGTCTTGTAGGGAAGGTTCAGGTGGTGGTGCCTTCATGCTGTTCGCCCAGTTGAGTGGGTGAGGCAACATCAACTGGTGACAGTAAGAACCTTCCCATACACCTTCCCTGTCACACTAAGAAAGCTTTTTCCACTATAGCTACCATACTCATCCCTACTGCCCATCCCATTCCTTATACAGAGTCACAATTATGGCTCTACTTCAGTCTTCTGGCACCTCTCCCTGCCTCCAAAGCAATGGTAATGAGTAACACAACCCTGGGAACACACAGACACTCTCCTTGTAACACAGGGTCAGTAATCAATTAGTGTGTATGGAAATGAGTAACACAAGCCTGGGAACACACACACACTATCCTTTTACCACCGGTTGAGAATTGTAATAAGGAACAGAAGGCTGGAAACACACATACATTTGGTAGTCATCAATGAGGAACTGAGTGTAAAATGAAGACAGTGGTGGACACAAGTATTTATTTATTGTATATCCAGGGTTTACAATATCAGCAACATCCACACCACAAACACTACTACGTCTACACACACACACTTTTTCAACATATCTGCAGTTATTGTAAGCCATATTATATTATATTATATTATAGTAGTACTGTACTACCTGTAGGCTTCAGTTCTACATATACTATACATTTAATATTATGGACCCTGTGATTGTATATGAGAATTAGTGGCTTTTGATTCCTCCTGAGTACACCAAAAA
Organism: Petrolisthes cinctipes; assembly: GCA_033782935.1. NCBI lineage: Eukaryota > Metazoa > Arthropoda > Malacostraca > Decapoda > Porcellanidae > Petrolisthes > Petrolisthes cinctipes. The sequence goes on from JAWQEG010000198.1 coordinate 43,871, forward strand.
ACAAACTCCTTCCATGTAGGTGGTGTTTCATAGCAGTAATTGAAGGACTCATTTACCTCCAATTTTCAGACTACATCACAGGGTCCATTAAGACACCAACCTGTCACTACAAACAGCAGCTGTTATTTTAACATATATCAAGGCCACATTATATCTATATCATACTTCAGTTCCAATAATACATTTAATATTAAGACACCAACCTGTCACTACAAACAGCAGCTGTTATTTTAACATATATCAAGGCCACATTATATTATATTATATCATACTTCAGTTCCAATAATACATTTAATATTAAGACACCAACTTGTCACCAAACATTACTGTTATCTTTGTGTTGTGTGTGTGATCATTTGTGTTTTTTTAACAACTCATTTACTAATTTTTTTTTCCACATTTATTAAAGGGTGGCAAACAATGATAGCCTCCCCCACCCCCCTGCTGGGCAAATACTGTATTAGCTAGAAATATGATGGTGATATCGTCTGAAAGTATATTCAATTCTTCTTTGCTGGTATCAAAATGTGTGCTGCTGTGTTAAATGACAGTGAAAAGAAGAGATTTATCAACCGCATCCGAGCAGTTATGTTTTGTGAGGCCTGTGACACAAGTGCCTCCTTTATATCTTAGTTGTGTTTTGCTCTACGGCTCAGAGGGTCCAAGTCTGTGACACCGGTGCCTCCTTTATATCTTAGTTGTGTTTTGTTCTATGGCTCAGAGGATCCAAAGACTTTGTCAATCATAATTGGAACAAGAGTCTGGATGATAGTGAAGCTAAATTTGTGAATTGTAGGTTGTAAGTTTTGTCTCAGGAGTCAAAAAACATTGTCATTGAGTGATCCTGCTGTTATGGTGAATTGATCAAAAGTGGTGAATGTGTTCGTGTTCTTCATTGCACAGCGTATGATGTGGGTGATAAAGCTTCAGGGGCAATGTTGGGATGGAGATTATTTTTGGGAGAAGATCAGGACAAAGCTTGTTATTCCCTTTCTTCAAGACTCTCAAAATGTTGTAGATGTCACTCAGGTTACCTTTCTGCACAACAAAGCACCATATGTGAAAATGCTTTGAACCCAACCAGAACCTTCTGAAGGACAACTTCTTTGGTAATGAAGAGTGGCCCAGTAATTCTCCTGTTCTGTGATAATGTTGGATTCATGTTGAAGGACGAGGTTGATAAAAGGATGTTGTCTGAACCTCCATCAACTCAATATAGTCATAACAAGATGGAGGAGCACATCAATGCTGTGCTTCGGGGAATAGAGTTCAACATGGAGCTTTTTGAGTCACTTTTGTCTTCCTACCCTGCTCGTCTTCAAGCTGTTCATGACGCCAATGGAGGGAAAACTGAATACTGAGCTCGTCAGCATAGACCTACAATATAATGTGCTACTTTTTGATATTTTCATTTTTTTCCTATCATGCTTAGGGGAGAGGGGAGCAATCATTGTTTGCCATCGCTTACAATCAAAGTTTTATTTCATGTGTGAACAGTTTTGTGTAACGTGAGTTGGGATTGGTCAGAAAACTTTTTACCACATTCATTACATTCAAAATCCTTTACTCCTGATGAACTTTGATATGTACAGTCGGCAAAAAAGTTTTGTTACCATCCCTAAAACAGTGTGATGTAAAGCTGGTACGCCTGACTGGTGAGTATCGTACCTTCGCCACCCTCCGGCCTCCATAAGTCCGTGCCCCAGGCCACTGCCCATCAGTGTGTCATGGGCAGCCAAGTAGGAATGACGTTCTTTCAGCCAGTGCTATTTTTTCTGAGTTCCAACCCTCCCTATCACCAGTCCAGCGTCTACCCTAGGAGTACTGCCCTGTTTGGCTGGTGTCTTCAGCCTCCCCCTTTCTAAACTCCTGTGTGTATAAGTATGTGCTTCTTTAGATCACTTTTTGTCACAAACTTTTTACCACATTCATTACATTCAAAGTCTTTCACTCCTGTGTGTCTAAGTATGTGCTTCTTTAGCTCACTTTTTGTCACAAACTTTTTACCACATTCATTACATTCAAAGTTCTTGACTCTTTTTTCTGTGTGTATAAGTATGTGCTTCTTTAGATTACCTTTTGTCACACATTTTTTACCACATACTTCACATTCAAACTTCCTCGCTCCTGTATGTATAAGTATGTGCATCTTTAGATCACTTTTTGTCATAAACTTTTTACCACATTCATTACATTCAAAGTTCTTGACTCCTGTGTGTATAAGTATGTGCTGCTTTAGATTACCTTTTGTCACACATTTTTTACCACATACTTCACATTCAAACTTCCTTTCTCCTGTGTGAACAGTCCTGTGATTCTTAAGTTCAGATTTACATCTAAACTCTTTACCACACTCATCACACATAGACATTTTCTTTCCAGTATGAGTCAACAAATGGTGAGTGAGATTCCATTTCCTACTAAACTTTTGACCACATTGTTGACAGACCAACTTGTTACACTTCTCTTTTCTGACAACATTGATGGTGTCACTTCCTTCCACCTCCATCACTAACACAGCTTTATTCTGCCACCAATATGACCACTTGGTTATTACTGGTGTCAGGGCTGCCAACCACACTGTTATTGGTGTCAGGGCTAACAACCACACTGCTACTGGTGTCAGGGCTGCCAACCACTCTGCTACTGGTGTCAGGGTTATCACACTCTTACTGGTCTTATCTGAAACAAATATAACAAGGTAAGGTAATAGAAAAAAAAGAGGGACAGTTGAAGAACTGAAAGCTAGTGGCTGGAACCGAAGGGGTGCCAAAACCTTTAAAGTATTGCCCACATCAATATAGACAATACCTCCCTACGGGGAATATTTCCACAAAACACACATACCTATATTGAAGGATATTGTTTCATGGCATAGTCAGGAGGAATCAGGGTCCTTAAGGGGGAAGTACAGTGTTGGTAAATCTGGAACAACTGATTCCTCCAAACTATTCCAAGCAAGGTGCCATATGACCTTGCTGTTGTGGTGCCTAATACCAATCCATCTATTCCAAGCAACAGGACACCATTAATTTTGGGTATTTGTTGAAAGAATTGCTGTATTGAAGTAGTGTTGCCAGATCTGGCTAGGTTCCAGTATTTTGCCCCGGTCATTTCCTGTACTTTACTACGGTTATTTCCCGGTAGTTTACCCAGGTAAGGTCCAGGTAGCTTGCCCAGGTTAGGTCCCAGTAGCTTGCCCAGGTTAGGTCCCAGTAGCTTGCCCAGGTTAGGTCCCGGTATTCTGCTGTGGTCTAGATTAGGTTAGGTAAGGTCAGGCTAATTTAAAAATGCCCAATTTGAACACTGAAAATGGGGCATTTGCGGAGGAAATGCCATAGAAGAAAATAGTCTTAGAATAGTGTAAATAAGTGGGTAATGAAGGTAGGAAAACCATACGCGATAACTGCAATTCTTTAAATATTTACCTAATTTTGTTCGCCAGGTTCTGTTTCCTGGCATAATACTTTGGAGGAATCAAGGCACTACAATGTATCCGAAGTGTATTTTTCCCTTAATTATGCCTCCAATATATCCTCCTACCTCTTTGTATGTATAGAAGGTGTTACAACCCCAGTTTTGGCTTGTTTATGTCTAGGGGAAGATTAGGGGTTGTGAACAGCTCGAGTTATAACTCCTGGTAGATATGTTACTGTAGTCAGTGGAGTTACAACTAATGAAATGAAACGGGAACTTCACTCCACTCCCTCAATGGATATTTGCCCAGAAACAGTAATGTAAACGAATGACTAATGATTTTAACATGTATATTATTACCATCACCAAATAAGTACAATATTTACAATTAAACAAAACAGTAATATGAATGATGTTAACGTTAACAGACACCAAATGACACCAATTAGCACACCAAATAATAGAACACAACTTGATCAAAGTTAAACAAAATAGAGTACAATAATACAGAGCTGAATAGAGCGTGACAGAGTTCTTTGAGCAGATGGTATGCAACAAGAGTAGAACCAAGATGGTATGAAAGTGACGGAGTGAAGCCTGAGCATTCACTAATTTGGTCAGTCGAGGGAAGAGCTTATATACATCCCCATCGACTGCTGATAGGTTGATCTGAAGACCAGCAAGCCCCTGATAGGTTGAGAGAATGTAATCGAGTCTGCCATTGGTTGAAAGAATGTAAGAGAGTCTCTGATTGGTTGATACGGCCCTCACATCTGCGCAACTTGGTAGGTTAGGGCAAGAAGGGCACACAGCTTGGTGGATTGGTTACGGTCAGTTAAAACCAGTTTGCGGGGATGTCCAACTGTGGTGCAAACTAGGTAGTTTATGGGAAACAGCTGACTCCTGGTTGTCGAGTTGATTGCAGGTTCGTGACAAAGGTCATTTGAGTCTTGAAATACAAAGTACAAGTGAATGAAGTGATGGTGATTGGTGACGTTGAACCTGCTTTGTTATGGTCAATCTTGGTGGTTGTCAAAGGAGCTCTTAAGTTCCTGTTATAATGTTATAAAACGATATTTATAAGAAATATGAAATATCTATATATATGCTTAACATAAAGTGTAACATAAAGTATAAAGTGTAACACTTTATGCTGAACGTAAAGTGTAATGACCATATAATTTCCTTAATAAAATCTGTGAACTATAAGTTACACTACGAATTATTGTTTCTTTCGTGAAATACTGTGCCGGACTGCCGGATCTGTCCAGTCTACCTCCTCCGACTTTTCTTTGTTCGTGGCTGTTCACTGTTCAAGTGACGATCGGAGAGGTATCCGGCCAAACGGACTGGTGTGAACCTCGCATAAGACACTTTTCATCTATGGTGTTTCTTTTCAGTGTTTCAATTTGCCCCGGTCACTTTTTGATAGTTTACATCGGTTATATCCCAGTAGTTTGCCTAGGTTAGGTCCCGGTAGTTTACCCAGGTTAGGTCCCGGCAGTCTGCTGTGGTCTAGGTTAGGTTAGGTCAGACTAATTTCCAAATTAACCATATAAATATACCTTATCTCGGAGATCTGGCATTTGTGGGAAAGAGTCGATGTGCATTCCCACAGGTCCCCCATGTTTGTATTGGGGGTGAAAACGGGGACATCTCCGAGAGACACACCATAGATGAAAAGTGTCTTAGAATGGTCCAAAATAGTGGATAATGATACTAAAATATACAATATAGTGAATGAAGAGCTTCTATACTAATACCATGAAAAGTGTCTTAGAATGGTCCAAAATAGTGGGTAATGATAATAAAATATACAATATAGTGAACGGAGTATTTCTGTACTTTTACCATAAAAAGGAGTCATGGGGTGTTTGTCAAGTAAGGGAGGGAGATATAATGTGAGAAATGTAAATATAAATACAGGAAGAGTCACAACATGGTATAATGTGTGAACTGTACAGTAATAATGGTAATTATCTATTCTACTGCCATTTTATATTACAATGTTTTTATCTTCTTTACCCACTAATTTATAACATTCTAAGACACTTCGGTAAATATCTACTCTATTGCCGGTTGGTATTAAGATGTTTTTATCTTCTTTACCCACTAATTTATACCATTCTAAGACACTTTTCTTTAATGGCAATTTCTTCTGCAATTTTTAAATTAACCTGACGTTACTTAACCTAACCTAGACCGCAGCCGACTACCGGGAACTAACCCAGGCAAACTAACGGGACCTAACTAGGGCAAACTACCGGGAACTAACTGTGGTAAAGTACCAGGACCTGACCGGGGCAAAATACTGGGACCTAACGAGATCTGGCAACACTGCTACATAATGGCAATAGTTTAGATGAATACCGTAATTGTTAAAAAGATCTGGTTAGGTAGCGATCAATACTCAGTGGAATTATCTTGTGAAAGGTATTCTTTGTTAGATATTTTAATTTTAAGATACGACATTTCTGTAGAAGAGGGACGAACTGAGGTCGGTCGGACAGTGTTACCAGATCCCCTTGGCAAAATTACGAAAGATCCACCAGGCAGTTGTGTACAATACGCCTGACTCACCCAATCAGGATACTTTTAGTTCCTATCCACAGGATCTATTTTATTTTTAAAGGTCCCGAAGGACACTAAGTTAGGTACCAAAGGACATTAAGTTAGGTCCCGAAGGACATTAAGTTAGGTCCCAAAGGACATTAAGCTAGGTCCCATAGGACATTAAGTTAGGTCCCGAAGGACATTAAGTTAGGTCCCGAAGGACATTAAGTTAGGTCCCGAAAGACATTAGGCTAGGTCTCGTAGAACATTAAGTTAGGTACTGATGGACATTGTTAGGTCCCGAAGGACATTAAGTTAGGTCCCAAAGGACATTAAGTTAGGTCCCAAAGGTAGCAACAATCTAGGTTAGGTTAGGTAGGTCAGGTTATTTCGTCTGGTGATCAAAAAATTATTTATCCCAATTTTAAATTATTGAATTTCCCGCTTAACTGGGCTACTTATTTAACATTCTTCATACGATTTCCCAAGTGTGGACAAAATTTGCCTAAAACATGTAAGTATTCATGAATCTGGCAACAATGCATGCAGAGGCAGGAAGTCGGGAACCTGCTAGGAAAGCCGCGCTCCAATTTCAAAGTAAATACATACGGTACAGAGGTAAAGCTGTACAAATGTTATTTAGGTTTTTTACGTATTTCCTCAGAATATAATAGTCTCCAAAATAAAACGGGAAAAGAAATGGGCGATTTCGGTTGACAGAAAGTGTGAAAATCGAGGACGCAGCTAATCTCAATATTTACCGAAACTTTATCCAATAATAATAATAATATTAATAATAATACTACTATAACAATAATACAAATTATAAATACCATCTTGGTGTTGTTGTTGTTTACACTCTTGTTGTCTCTGCCATGTACACACAGCCTGGAAAATTTGTATACATAAGTAACGCACACAATATGTATGTATGTGTGTATGTGTAGTCTACAGTTATTATTATTATTATTATTGGTAAATATGGAAAGAATTACCGTCATTGCGTATGTTTTTTTTACCTTCATTACCCACTTATTTAGACCATTCTAAGACTATTTTCTACCTTCATTACCCACTTATTTAGACCATTCTAAGACTATTTTCTACCTTCGTTACCCACTTATTTAGACCATTCTAAGGCTATTTTCTACCTTCGTTACCCACTTATTTAGACCATTCTAAGACTATTTTCATATTCAAATGGGGCATTTTAAAATTAGCCTGACCTTACCTGACCTAACCTAGACTGCATCAGACTACTGGGACCTAACCTGGGCAAACTACCGGTAAATAACCATAGTAAAGTACAGGAAATGACCGGGGCAAAATACTTGGACCTAGCCGGATCTGGCAACACTGCTACAAAACGGTAATTCTTTCAATGGTATTATTACAGAATATCTGTAATAGGATTGCAGTGTTACCACATCTGGCTAGGTCCCGGGAATTTGCCCCAGTCACTTTATGATAGTTTATGGTAGATGGCCCAGGTTAGGTCCCGGTAGTCTGCCTAAGTTAGGTCCCGGTAGTCTGCTGTGGTCTAGGTTAGGTTAGGTCAGACTAATTTCCAAATTATGTTTGTAAAACGGGGCATATCTCGAAAACGGGACATCTCCGAGAGAAACACCATAGATGAAAAGTGTGTTAGAATGGTCCAAAATAGTGGGTAATAATACTAAAATATACAATATAGTGAATGAACTACTTGTATACTAATACCATGAAAAGTGTGTTAGAATGGTCCAAAATAGTGGGTAATTATACTAAAATATACAATATAGTGAATGAACTACTTCTGTAAATTTACCCTTTCAATAAATACCCACAATATGTATGTATGTGTAGCCTACAGTTATTATGGTATACCGTTATTATTATTACGAGAGAGAGAGAGAGAGAGTAATACTGAAAATCTGTCTCTCTCTCTCTACTTATATTTACTCTCTCTCTTCTTACCTGTCTGTGTGTGTGTGTGTTACTTCTCTCTCTTTCTCTAAGTGAATATAATATAAGGAGAGAGTGTCAGGGAGAGTTTTCTCACTTTGTTTACATGATGATGATGATGATGACTGAGAGTCACCCGCGTTCGGGTGTAGCCTTTGCAACGGTGCTCTCTCACTGTCTTCCTCTGCAGACTCTGCAGAGAGAAAACAAAAAACAGCACCAAATAATACATGTATACACATCATACTTTCATCCTCTATATCCAATACAACCTGCTTGTCCCTATATACTCATTTTCTCTTCAACCATACCCTTTCCAGAAATTCTTTCACACTCTCTATTATCACTGGACTGTACAGCTCTCGTTCACTAAGACCTAGCAGCACTTTAGCTGCCACTGTCGCTTCCACCATCTCACTCCATTTTCTCACTCCTAGTTCACTAATTTCCACATTCAGCATGATAGCTCTCTCTCGTTCATACTTATCACATACCATCAACACATGTTCTACTGTCTCATCTTCCCTACTCTCACACATCCCACACACCTTACTACCTTCATTACTCCATCTATAAATTCTGTCATTCACCTCCAGTGACTTCGTTCTTGCCTTAAACATCAGCTCACTTCCCCAGCTACCATCATAGAACAATTCACTCCTTGGTATGTCCTTAGAGGAGTACCAATCTAGCGTGCTCTTCTGACTTATGCCTCTCATCCATTCATCTCTGCCTATTTCTTGTATTCGTCTCTTAATCTCATTCATCCATTTCTCATCACTCCATCTGCCCCTTTCATCTAGCACTGGGTACTGCATTCCACACTTTTCCATTCTCTTATCACACATCCTTCTCCACTTGGTGTACCGTCCTGTCCATTTATACACTCTTCGAGCCCATCTGTCTTCATTCATTCCCTCTAGTCTAACCTTATATCTCAACACTCCTTTGGCTATCCTCTCCTCAAACGTACTCCATCCAGCGTCACCTCTTATTGCTTCCACACCTACATACTTGTTTGCCCCTAATGCTGTTCTTCCTATCCTATTCTGTACTACTTCCAGTCTGTTCAAGTCATTCACTGTCCATGTCATAGTCTCCAGTCCATACATGAGTCCAGGTACAGCCATACCTTTCCATACACCACGCACTACCTCATACTTATTGGCTCTACACCTTGCCACACTTCCTAGTCTTCCTACCCACTGGTTTGCTCTTGATAACCTATCAGTCTTTGTCCTATCACACCCTTTCTCATCCACAATTATTCCTAAGTATCTATACTCTTGTGTCCTTTCAATCACATTTTCACCCAGTCTCCACGTTCTACCTATATCCCGGTCATCCCCATTCACTACCAATACTTTGCTCTTATCACTCCCAAACTTGACATTAAAATCATTCCCATACTCTGTAACTACATCAAGTATTCTCTGCAGTGTCTCACCTGTCTCACTCAGAATCACCACATCATCTGCATACAACAAAATACTCAGTACATACTCCCCTACCTGAATCCCTAAACCTTCCTTCCTCACTCGTGCAGCTAGTTCCTCTGTATACAGACCAAACAACAATGGTGAAAGTACGCATCCTTGCCTCACACCTCTCTTACTCTCCACCCACCCTGTCTCTAAATCGCCCATACTGTACTCTGCCCTGGTTTCCTTATACATACTCATTATAATATTCATTACCTTGCTACTAACTCCCACTCTCTCCAAGACCTTGCCTAGCTTATACCTGTTAACTCTGTCATACGCCTTCTCAATGTCTAGAAATGCTAAGTAAACTTTCCTGTTATCTTTCACCATTTTTTCAATAACTTCTCTCACTACGAACACATTATCCTCCCCTCTCCTATCTGTCCTAAAACCATTCTGTTCCTCTCCCATCACTTTATACCTCTCCACATTCTCTTTCAACCTTTCATTCAGGATGCCACAAAACACCTTTGATACTGTATCTGTTAGAGATATAGGCCTATAGTTCCTAAGCTCCCTCTTACTCTTGCGTCCTCCCTTATGCAACACAGTCACTCTACTCTCATTCCACTTGGCACTTTTTCCTCTACCCAGATTGCTCTGAATAGAGAGTAAAGGCCTTCTAATACTCCTTCCCCTCCCTCCTTGTAGAACTCATACAGAACCCCATCCCTGCCTGCTGCTTTACCTGCTTTCAGTTTCCCTACATACTTCCTAATCTCAGCTTTACTTATTTCTGCCTCATTCACACCACCTATTTCCTCCCAGAATTCCTTAATAGCATTCACCTTGTCCCTTGTGTCCCTCACTATGTTTCCTAAAACCACTAATTCATCCACTCTGATTCTCTCCTTCTGCTTCTCACCCCTTAAGAAGTCACACCACTCTTTACCACCTTTCTCTCCCTTGGCACGCAAACTCTCTACCACTTTCTTGTCACCCACAACTCTGGCTTTTCTTATCAGTTTTTTTACCTCCTTCTGTCTACGTTCATACTCCTTCCATGCCTCCTCATATGCTATTCTATCTTCCTCACTATTGCCTACATTTTTCCTTAGTCTTCTACACTTCCTATTACTCTCCTTCCTCGCATTCTCAATATCTTCATTCCACCAGCTCTTCATCAATCTTCTTTTATTGCTATTCCTCACCCTTCCTATCTTTCTCTCACCCACCTCTGTCACTTTCCTAATCAGAGAATCATTCAGTTCATCCACTCAGTCACAACCAGTGTTGCCAATTTTGTAGTACCAATTTCCCACAGATTAAGGATTTTTTTCCCAGATTGAAATGAAGATCCCACAAAACAAATAAAGACAAATTTTATTGTTTCTTTTTAATTAACATGAATATTGTATTGATACATTTTTTCCTCACTAAAGAAAAACAATACCTTAATATTTGACAACCATATAACTGAACTTTGCTGAAGGTAAACTTAAAAATGCCAGTTTTATTTTCCGTAAGGACTAACTAGGCCTATGAGAACTTAGCTAAACAATGTTAATAATGACAATTAGATATACAGTATACATACCTACAGCCACAGATTCTTATTGTAGTACATCAAGAGCAATAATATTATTCTCCTCCTCTTCAAAACCTTTAGAATTGAAACTTCTGATCATATCATCAGAAGGCTCAAAGTTTACACAGGATTGAAAATAATGAACCAATCCATACTTTATTTTTAACAATTAATGCCTCTACTGACCTAACACTGAGACGATTTCTCAGTTTAGAGTGAACAACATTCATCTGTGAAAATATTCTTTCTACTGTGGCATTAGAAAATGTAAGTGATAGTAATGACAAGACGAGGCCAAGAGGGTCCAAGGACTTCACTGTATGGTGGATGATGTGGGTGATAAAGCCTCGGGGGTAAAGTTGGGATGATGATTATTTTGGGGAGATCTTGACAAAGCTTGTCATTCCCTTTCTTCAAGACTCTCAAAATGTTGTGGATGTCACTCAGGTTACCTTTCGGCACAACCAAGCACCATATGTGAAAGTGCTTTGAACCCAATCAGAACCTTCTGAAGGACAACAACATTGACTTCTTTGGTAATGACGAGTGGCCCAGTAATTCTCCTCTTCTGTGAGAGAGAGAGAGAGAGAGAGAGAGAGAGCATGTAGGGCTAGAACAAGTTTTTTTCTTTACCTATATCGTCGGGTCTTGCTATGGATGCAAACATAACTGTACCCCTTATAGTCCTTGGTAATGACGAGTGGCAGAGTAATTCTCCTCATCTGTGAAAATGTTGGATCTATCTTGAAGGACGAGGTTGAAAAAAAGGATGTTGTGTGAACCTCTATCAACTCCATTTAGTCGTACCAAGATGGAGGAGCACATCAATGGTGTGCTTCAGGTAATGGAGTTCAACACGGAGCTTTTTGAGTCACTTTTGTCTTCCTACCCTGCTCGTCTTGGAAGCTGTTCATGACGCCAATGGAAGCAACACTGAATACTCACCTTGTCACCATACACCTACAATATAATGAGCTACCTCTTGATATTTTCAGTTTTTTCCTATCATGCTTAGGGGGGAGGGGAGCAATCATTGTTTGCCACTGCTTACATTCAATGTTTTATTTCATGTGTGACGAGTTTTGTGTAACGTGAGTTGGGATTTGTCAGAAAACTTTTTACCACATTCATTACATTTAAAATCCTATACTCCTGTATGAACTTTTATATGTACATTAAGATGAGATTTCTGACCAAACTTTTTACCACATTCATTACAGTCAAAGTCCTTCACTCCTGTGTGTATAAGTATGTGTCGCTTTATTTTACTCTTTGTCAGAAACTTTTTACCACATTCATTACATTCAAAGTCCTTCACTCCTGTGTGTATAAGTATGTGTCGCTTTATTTTACTCTTTGTCACAAACTTTTTACCACATTCTTCACATTCAAAGTTCTTCACTCCTGTGTGTATAAGTATGTGTAGCTTTAATTCACTCTCAGTCACAAACTTTTTACCACATTCTTCACATTTAAAGTTCTTCATTCCTGTGTGTATAAGTATGTGTCGTTTTAAAATAGATTTTCTCACAAACTTTTTACCACATTCTTCACATTCAAAGTTCTTCACTCCTGTGTGTATAAGTATGTGCTGCTTTAGTTTACTCTTTGTCACAAACTTTTTACCACATTCTTCACATTCAAAGTTCTTCACTCCTGTGTGTATAAGTATGTGTTGCTTTAGTTCACCTTTTGTCACAAACATTTTACCACATTCTTCACATTCAAAGTTCTTCACTCCTGTGTGTATAAGTATGTGTTGCTTTAGTTCACCTTTTGTCACAAACTTTTTACAACATTCTTCACATTCAAAGTTCCTCTCTCCTGTGTGTATAAGTATGTGCTTCTTTAGATCAGCTTTTATCACAAACTTTTTACCACACTCATCACACATAAACATTTTCTTTCCAGTATGAGTCAACAAATGGTGAGTGAGATGGCATTTCCTACTAAACTTTTGACCACATTGTTGACAGACCAACTTGTTACACTTCTCCTCTCTGACAACATTGATGGTGTCACTTCCTTCCACCTCCATCACTAACACAGCTTTATTCTGCCACTAATATGACCACTTGGTTATTACTGTTGTCAGGGCTGCCAACCACACTGTTATTGGTGTCAGGGCTGCCAACCACAGTGTTACTTCATATGAATCTGAAACAATAACAATACCAGTCTTACATAATTTGAAGATTCAAACATTTACTGAATCTTTACTGTAATATTCTGGTGTCTGGATTGTCACAATATTACTGGTGTTATCTGAAAGAAATATAACTATATTTTGACAGCAACCAGGAAGGAAATAGAAAGAAAAGAGGAACAGTTGAAGAACTGAAAGCTAGTGGCTGGGTCCGAAGGGGTGCCAAAACCCTTCCCTAAAGTATTGGGTATTTATTGAAAGAATAACAGTTTTGTAGCAGTGTTGCCAGATCCGGCTAGGTCCCAGTATTTTGCCCCGGTCATTTCGTGTACTTTACCAAGGTCATTTCGTGTACTTTACCACAGTCATTTCCCGGTAGTTTGCCCATGTTAGGTCCCGGTAGTTTGCCCAGGTTAGGTCCTGGTAGTTTGCCCAGGTTAGGTCCCGGTAGTTTGCCCAGGTTAGGTCCCGGTAGTTTGCCCAGGTTAGGTCCCGGTAGTTTGCCCAGGTTAGGTCCCGGTAGTTTACCCAGGTTAGGTCCTGATAGTTTGCCCAGGTTAGGTCCTGGTAGTTTGCCCAGGTTAGGTCCCGGTAGTCTGATGCGGTCTAGGTTAGGTTAAGTCAGGTCAGGTAAGGTCAGGCTAATTTGAAAATGCCCCATTTGAATATGCCCTATCTTTGATATGGGGCATTTGCGGAGGAAATGCCATAGAAGAAAATAGTCTTAGAATGGTCTAAATTGGTGGGTAATGAAGGTAGAAATACCGTACTCAATAACGGTAATTCTTTCAATATTTACCGAAGTCTTAGAATGGTCTAAATAAGTGGGTAATGAATGTAGAAAATAGTCTTAGAATGGTCTAAATAAGTGGTTAATGAAGGTAGAAAATAGTGTTAGAATGGTCTAAATTAGTGGGTAATGAAGGTAGAAAATAGTCTTATAATGGTCTAAATTAGTGGGTAATGAAGGTAGAAAATAGTGTGGTCTAAATTATTACACTACACAAATAGATTCAGTATATTAGACTCCACCACTTCATCTTCACCACCACCCACAATTCACAACACACCTTCACCATTAGATAGGATCACCCGACGTTTAGGTAGACGCAACAGAGACAATTCCTCCCCTACACAAAACCGACAGCAAGACATGACTTCCCTTAACTCTGCATCATCCACTCCTCCACTCCCAAACCATTCTACACCCAACCAGACTCTCCATAGTACATGTTCACTCTCCATAACACCAATCACCATCCCCAATAGATCATTCATCCTCACACCTCATTCTACCACCAACACCACACTCGACTCCATCACCCATAAAAAACTGTCTTCCCTCCGTACCCTAGTCATCAACTTCCGCAGCATCATAAACAAAAGAGCCGCCTTTCACCAAACCCTCCAGACCTATGACCCCGACATTATTATAGGGACAGAGACCTGGCTCACATCTGACATCCAGGACAGTGAAATCTTCCCGACGGACAGTCCCTATAATATGACCCAACACAAGAAGGACAGAATAGACGATAAACATGGTGGAGTCCTAATTGCGACAAAGCCAGGACTAGTTGCGACCCCAGCCACCGAACTGAACGCGGACTCTGAAATTATATGGACTAAAATACAGATACAGGGCTGCAGGACACTCATTATAGGATCCTTTTATCGTCCCCCAAATTCAAACTTAGAATACCTGCAGACCCTTGACGATTGTTTATCTAAAATTGACCCCTCCAAAAATATATGGTTGGCTGGTGACTTTAACCTTCCCGACATAAACTGGACAGCACAGGCGACACTGGACAATCCCACCCATGAAGGCGACTTACTATTACAGACTGATAGGAAACTCTTACATGAAAATTTCATTGACATCATTAACACCCACTCACTTACCCAAACAGTACTCGAACCAACACGCACACAAGTCAGTGTAGAAAGACATAATCCTAACATAAGGCACGGGGTCACATCCAACATATTAGACTTATTTCTCACAAACAACATTTCCTTAATTACACGGACACGAGTACTACCTGGTCTTAGTGACCATGAGATGGTACTCATTGACGCAAACATCAAGCCAACAACACAAAAACAATTACCCAGGACAATTTACATGTACAACAGAGCTGACATGGATGGCATTACCCAAGACTTAGTTGAATTTTGTGACTCGTTCCTTGACTCAGACCCAATGGCCAGCTCTGTGGAAACAAACTGGACCAGACTTCGTGACTTTATACGTGACACAATGGACAAGCACATACCCACGAAAACCATCACACATAACCGGTCATTACCATGGTACAATAGACAATTAAAGAGACTACACAGAAACAAGGTAAAGGCATACAACAGAGCAAAACGATACAACGATACAGAACACTGGTTAGAATACAAAAACATACAGAAAACACTACAGAAAGAAACTAAACAAGCAGAAACTAAATACACATCCACTTTCCTCGCAGACAACACACAAAACCACAAAAAATTCTTCAGCTTTTTTAAAGCACGCAAACAAGACTCGACCGGTATTACAACATTACTACACAACAATTCCTTGGTTACACACCCACAAGACAAAGCCAACGCCCTTAACACACAATTCCAGTCCGTTTTTACCCATGAACATGAACACTTACCAGACATGCCAACACCATCACACCCACCTATCCCTCCCATTCATATAAACACCCAAGGAATTGAGAAACTCTTATCTGAGGTAGACATACACAAAGCGACTGGACCAGACAATATACCCTGCAGGATATTGAGGGCTAACGCTAGCGTTCTTGCCCCTGTCCTGCAGGTTATATTCTCACAGACTTTACAGACCGGTGAACTCCCTCAAGACTGGCTTTTGGCAAATGTGACCCCAATCTTTAAATCCGGAGACAGAACCCTTCCCATTAATTATAGACCTATTTCACTTACCTCAGTCCCCTGCAAAATTTTAGAACACATTATTCATAGACACATAATGGACCACTTTGATAGGCAAAATATACTGACTGACAATCAACACGGTTTTCGGCCTAAATGCTCGTGTGAGACGCAGCTACTGGTAACTACTCATGACATCTTGCAGTCCCTCAATGACACAAAAATCAGACAGGTTGACGCCATAGTATTAGACTTTGCCAAAGCCTTCGACAAAGTCCCTCACCAAAGACTACTACACAAATTAGAATTCTATGGCATACAGGGACAACTTCTTCACTGGATTAGAACGTTCTTGACTACCAGAAAGCAACGTGTAGTTCTTGACGGTAGTCAGTCTCCATCTGTTCCTGTGACCTCTGGGGTACCCCAGGGCACTGTCCTGGGTCCCCTTCTCTTCCTTTCATACATTAATGACCTCCCACTTTCACTTTCCTCTACCACTAGACTCTTTGCAGACGATAGCTTAGTTTACAGACCAATTAAAGATAGGAATGACTGCCTTCGACTACAGGACGACCTAACTGCACTTGAAGACTGGGAAGTCAAGTGGCAGATGACATTTAGACCAGACAAATGCCATCACATCCGTTTTACCCGTGCCCATAATGTCATTCCATATACATACCAATTACACAACACCAACCTCAACACAGTCACTTCCCACAAATACTTGGGCGTCCACATCTCAGCGGACATGAGGTGGAACACACACATAGGTAGCGTCAGGGCTAAAGCTAGTAGGGTCCTGGGGTTCTTGCGCAGGAACCTCAGCAGGTGTAACACAGACACCAAAATTATTGCATACAACACTTTCGTTCGGCCACATTTAGATTATTGCGACACCGTCTGGGACCCACACACTTACAATAATATCAATAAATTAGAGTCCATACAAAACAAGACTGCAAGATGGGCCAGACGTGATTACAGACACACTACATCAGTCACTTTGCTTAAACAAGACACAAAACTAGACCCATTAGTAACACGAAGACAGATACACAGACAACAGATGATATACAAAATCACAAACAAGTTAGTTGACATAGACAAAGACACATATCTACACCCTACAAGTATACGATCCACTAGAGGCAGCCACAACTTAAAATACCATACATACCAGACAAGCACTGATATATTTAGGCACTCATTCTTTCCCCGCAGCATCCAAGAGTGGAATCATCTCCCATCTCACGTAGTTAATAGCCCCACTCTTGACACGTTTAGAAATAGGATCACCAATCATTACCTCCCCAATCCTAATCCTCAACCCACAGTCCCTGACCCAATCCACCCTTATCCTAACCCTCTTCCTAATCCTGCCCTGGATCCCTAAATCCCCCGCACAACCCCCGCATATTATGCCGCCCATGAGCGGCCCTCTGCGGGACCCTAAAACTTGAACTTGAATGAAGGTAGAAAAACCGTACTCAATAACGGTAATTCTTTCAATATTTACCTATTTTTCCTTTAATTATGGCCCCAAACTATCCTCTTACCTCTTTGTATGTATAGAAGGTCATTTAAGTGTTGAAATATAAAGTTACAAGTGATGGTAAATTGTTGATGCTGAACCTGCTGCTTTATTATTATTATTGTCAATATTTGTGAATGTCAAATGAGCTCCTTGTTATAATGTTATCATAAAACTATATATATAATAAATATAATATATCTCTCTATATATAACTGTGAGTGAATTATTATAATGTCAACATCATATTTTTATATTTCATGTAAGGATATATTTCTATTAATAATGTTAATATTATACACAGTCTCTACTTTGACTTGTATTGTTTATCATCATCAGTGTTGCCAGATGCTGGGAAATTCGTCTGTTTTAGGGAATATTGAAGTCCACATAATAGGGACATTATATAAATATTGTTCATGAATAAACAGGGAAAGTTCTACCAGACCATAAAATATCAAAAAGACCGTCAGTGATCAAGAGTAAACAGAGAATTATTAAGGTAAAAAAGTGAAATTGTAAAGGTAAAGTTAGGGAAATGATGTCAAATAGATCTGGCAACACTGACCATGATGGCCGCCGTACCACAGAGCTATACACATAGAGCAATCGACCCTGTGTTATTAGATAGGGGAAGAGTGTCACAAGTCAGCCTGCTCGGCGGCCATTTTGAATAGCCCTTTGGCGCGCTTTGAACTCCCGTACGTACGTATATAGTATGTTTCTATCCACAGTTATTGACATTTCCCTGATTTGTAAAGCATTGTCTCTTGTTATCTAATTATGCAGGTTTTGTTAAATCAATTAACAAGGCTAAGATAATGTCCATAGGGAAAATTATGCAAAGAAATTAAACTTACACTGGTTTATTAAACAAGACAAATATATATAACTGTAATCTGTCTCCCTCTCCCTCCACTTACCTTACATACATACCTACATATTACTCTAGTGTGACATTTATACATATTACTCTAGTGTTACATACATACATATTACTCTAGTGTGACATACATACATACAGTCGTGGTCAATAATAATCATCCACATATGGGTAACTTTAACAATTTACTGTGTAATGTTTTCATGTTCACATACTATTTTATTGATTTAAGTAGTGTGTGTATCTGTTTGTATTAAATTAAACGATGGTACTATATCTATTTATTGGAATGTTTATCAGCTAAGGAACAGAGGGAAGCTGTCAAAATCTTACGTGAGTTACTCCTATATGGATGACTATTTTTGACCACGGCTGTACATACATACATACATATTACTCTAGTGTGACATACATACATACATATAATTCTAGTTTGACATATATACATACATACATATTACTCTAGTGACATACATTCATACACACATTCTAGTGTGACATACATACATACACACATATTACTCTAGTGTGACATACATACATTCATACTGAACAATGTGAACATAAAATACTTATCATGATAGAGA
This sequence comes from Petrolisthes cinctipes, assembly GCA_033782935.1. Classification (NCBI taxonomy): domain Eukaryota; kingdom Metazoa; phylum Arthropoda; class Malacostraca; order Decapoda; family Porcellanidae; genus Petrolisthes; species Petrolisthes cinctipes. The sequence goes on from JAWQEG010000198.1 coordinate 62,848, forward strand.
TTAAGTACGTTATATATATATATCATAAGAAGGTGACTGTGGATGAGAGCCAACGATAGTTTTGTTTACCTAACTCATTTCACCTTTTAACAGAAGTGTATTTATATTTAATCAGCCATTCACTGATATATCGGTTAAAGTAATACTTATTCATAATATTGTGAGTCACTATAATGTAGTTAATATACAGTCGGTGTCAATAATAATCATCCACATATGGGTATCTCAAACAATTTGCTGTCTAATGTTTTCACGTTCAAGATATGTTATTGTTTTAAGTAGTGTGTAGCTGCTTGTAGTAAATTAAAAGTTAACGTGTGTGTGTCATTGTTTTAAGTAGTGTGTAGCTGCTTGTATTAAATTAAAAGATGGTAGTTAACGTGTGTGTGTGTGTGTGTGTGTGTGTGTCATTGTTTTAAATAGTGTGTAGCTGCTTGTAGTAAATTAAAAGATGGTAGTTAACGTGTGTGTGTGTGTTAAGTAGGATGTAGTGGCTTGTAGTAAATTAAAAGATGGTAGTTAACCTATTTATTAGAAAGTTTATCATCTAAGGAACAGAGGGAAGCTGTCAAACTCTTACGTGAGTTACCCCTATATGGATGATTATATTTGACACCGACTGTACCATCATATCATCAATAAAAGACCGAATAAAAAATGAAATAATATCTTACCCTGGCATAATCTTACCTCCTCCCTTTTTCACTCCCCATAGTCCCCAATAAACTACACTAATAGATTTAGTGTTGATTCCACAGTGGTATTTGTTTGTTAGCTTCCCAACCAACCACACTTGTAAGGCTTCATTATTTTAGGGTTGATTCCACAGTGGTATTTGTTTGTTAGCTTCCCAACCAACCACACTTGTAAGGCTTCATTATTTTAGGGTTGATTCCACAGTGGTATTTGTTTGTTAGCCTCCCAACCAACCACACTTGTAAGGCTTCATTATTTTAGGGTTGATTCCACAGTGGTATTTGTTTGTTAGCCTCCCAACCAACCACACTTGTAAGGCTTCATTATGTTAGGGTTGATTCCACAGTGGTATTTGTTTGTTAGCTTCCCAACCAACCACACTTGTAAGGCTTCATTATTTTAGGGTTGATTCCCCAAGCCTGTCTCCATAACACCAATCACCATCCCCAATAGATCATCCATCCTCACACCCCAACGTAAACAAAGGTGAACAGACTCGAATACACCATACAATTTATTCAACATAAATACAATAGTTGCACAGGAATATGAGTAGTTGCCAAGCACCTTGTAGTGGTCCAACCCACCTGCCGTAGTAGTGTGTAGTATTGTTGTTGTGTACAGTTGGAATGTAGGAAAAAATGACACCAGAAAAAATGGCACACTTTTCAGCATTTACAGTAATTACAGGTATCAATTGGGTTTCGAATATTTCGCCATCATGAAACAACACTAACAATGGGAACCCTTTCGAATATTTCGTCATGGCTGAGAGTGCTGGACTGGAATGTTAGAGAGCAACTGCACAGAGTTCGAACAAGTGAATTTTCCAAACCATTCTCAACGTTGAAAGAGGTTTGGAAGACTCACTTTTTCGAACTCTGTTCAGTTGCTCTCCAGCACTCCTTGGACCCTGGTCCAGCACTCTCAGCCATGGCTGTACACTCGTGATACAAAATTTCTGACCAGAGTGTGAGGAGCAGAAAGCTTCAAAACGCCTGGTATTGCTCATTTCTCCACTCAATACACATTGTGTGGCTGAGTTCGAATGTAGGGTATGTGTGGTGCCTGCCATTCGTCTCTGATCAAGGATTACTTATCACGAGTGTATGTAACGGGCACTTATCAAAATGTAAAGAAATTAAATTTTAACACATTTTAGTTGAGTCTACTGTGCCATTTTTTCCTATGCTGAAAAATGTCCCATAATTTCCTATGCCATTTTTTCTGGAGCCATTTATTCCGTCTACCGTACAGTTGGTGTGGAGAGAGAGACACGTGGCATCTTGGGTCTTGATGTCTTGGTGTGGCATTCGTTGTGATAGGTAAGGGAAGAACCTTCCAGGTGGAGCACTGGTGAGATAGTGGCCAACGCTCGCCTAGCCAGGCACCGATCTTGGGCTGGTTGACAAGTGAGTATCAGACAGGTGAGATATAAGATGCGTAAGGTGCTTGGTTCACTACACTACCACCAACACCACACTAGACTCCATCAATCCTAAAAAACTCTCTTCCCTCCGTACTCTAATCATCAAGTTCCGCAGCATCATAAACAAAAGAGCCGCCTTTCACCAAACCCTCCAGGGGCCGGATACTCAAACGTGTCCTAATTTAGGGCAGCCACGCCGCCCTATCTGACTTAAGGAGTCCTAAGATAGGAACTGGGTCATAGTTGCTTGTGATCATGGAGGGCAAACACGATGTATATGATCAGAGTTACACTAAAAAATGGTAGGCCTGCTGTAAAAGTATACACGTAGTAGTCCTATACTCACCAAGGTAGCCTCCCAAGGTAGTTTCATGGTCACCGCTATTTTGGCCCAGCAGTAAGCAGTGTGGACACGTAGCCCACTAGACTTGGTGATGTAGCTACAGTCAGTCTGTTCCTTTCCTAGATTCTCTCAATAGTCATATTCTCTTTAGTAAGTCATATAATTTCGCTTTTCTTCTCAATCTATTATTTCTTTGTAAGGAGAGAGAGGTAAGGAAGGAAAGACTATGTAACAACAGGGGTACATGTTACTAGCAGGGGTAAACAGACTCGCTTGTACACGGCAACAATTTATTATGGGTAGCTTACAAGGTTTGGTAAGTACACTTGTTGAACCTGGACTCAGTTAGCAAGGTAGGCGAGGATAGTAGTTGTAGGTAGGCGAGCACCTTGTAAAAGAGAGTCTGGCCTGCCGTGGCTGAGTAGAGCAGCTGCAGGAGGAAACGTGGTGTCTGGAGTAGGTGAGAGCGGTAGCTGGAGCAGGCGAGGTCAGCGGCAATAGAGGCGGGTCCAGGTGAGCAGCCAGCAGGAAAGAGAACAGGGCATTTTTTTTTCTTTTTTTTTATGCTTATCACCCTTTGTCTTGGGCATTAAGGCAGTCATTTATTTTGTACTGTATGGTATTCATAAGGACGTCTTATGGGGGTGGTCAACTCTTCTCTGACCTGGAAGATGTTGGGGTCACGTCGTCGGGAGATGTGTTGTTGAAAACGGTCGAGGCGAGGAGAAGCAGTCATCCAAAATTTGGTGTTGTCAGGCAGCTGTTGTTGTGATGACTGGCTGTCCATCCTTCTTCTCCTCTTCCTCCTCCCGGCCGTCTGCCATTCCCCATCTTCCAGGTCCATGTTGTCAATGGTGTTGCTATTGGTGTTGGAGGGGGAACTGGTGTCAGAGTCCTCCTCAGTCTTGAGGTCTTGTAGGGAAGGTCCAGGTGGTGGTGCCTTCATGCTGTTCGCCCAGTTGAGTGGGCGAGGCAACATCAACTGGTGACAGGGTTGGGCCAGAGGGGGTGGTGGTGTGTCTGTTCTGCTCCTCCCCAGTCGTGCAGGCTTGTTGCCTCGTTTTTTGGTGGTGGCTGTAGTGGTGGTTGCAGATCAGGAGAAATGGTTATTGGTGGTAATCCATTTCTCTTGAAGATGTCCAGGAGGTCAGAGAGATGACCTAGCCCTTCTGCAGCTAAGGCAACAACAGTCTTGATGCAGACAGTGACAAAGTCTGTCTGCTGCTGCTGTTGCTGCGGTGGTTGGGCATCAGCCATCTTCCTTCCACGGGCATGAAGTGAGCCTAGGACCTGCACACTATCAGGTTCGGCTGAATGCTGGAGGGGGAGTTTGCCCTGTAGTGAAGTGGCAGGGGTAAACCAGCTTTGCTGTCGGGTCTTGCTATGGATGCAAACATAACTGTACCCCTTATAGTCCTTGGTAATGATGAGTGGCCCAGTAATTCTCCTCATCTGTGAAAATGTTGGATCTATCTTGAAGGACGAGGTTAAAAAAAAAAGGATGTTGTGTGAACCTCTATCAACTCCATTTAGTCGTACCAAGATGGAGGAGCACATCAATGGTGTGCTTCGGGTAATGGAGTTCAACACGGAGCTTTTTGAGTCACTTTTGTCTTCCTACCCTGCTCGTCTTGAAGCTGTTCATGATGCCAATGGAAGCAACACTGAATACTCACCTTGTCACCATACACTTACAATATAATGTGCTACCTCTTGATATTTTCAGTTTTTTCCTATTATGCTTAGGGGGGAGGGGAGCAATCATTGTTTGCCACCGCTTACATTCAATGTTTTATTTCATGTGTGAACAGTTTTGTGTAACATGAGTTGGGATTTGTCAGAAAACTTTTTACCACATTCATTACATTTAAAATCCTATATTCTTGTATGAACTTTTATATGTACATTAAGGTGAGATTTCTGACCAAACTTTTTACCACATTCTTCACATTCAAAGTCTTTCACTCCTGTGTGTATAAGTATGTGTCGCTTTATTTTACTCTTTGTCAGAAACTTTTTACCACATTCTTCACATTCAAAGTTCCTCTATCCTGTGTGTATAAGTATGTGTTTCTTTATTTCACTCTTTGTCATAAACTTGTTACCACATTCTTCACATTTAAAGTTCTTCACCCCTGTGTGTATAAGTATGTGTTGCTTTAGATCATACGTTCTCACAAACTTTTTACCACATTCTTCACATTCAAAGTTCTTTTCTCCTGTGTGTATAAGTATGTGTTGCTTTAGATTACTCTTTGTCACAAACTTTTTACCACACTCTTCACATTCAAATTTCTTCACTCCTGTGTGTATAAGTATGTGCTCCTTTAGATTACTCTTTCCCACAAACTTTTTACCACATTCTTCACATTCAAAGTTTTTCACTCCTGTGTGTATAAGTATGTGTCGCTTTAGTTTACCCTTTGTCGGAAACTTTTTACCACATTCTTCACATTCAAAGTTCCTCTCTCCTGTGTGTATAAGTATGTGTTGCTTTAATTCACTCTTAGTCACAAACTTTTTACCACATTCTTCATATTCAAAGTTCTTTTCTCCTGTGTGTATAAGTATGTGTTGCTTTAAATTATCCTTTCTCACAAACTTTTTACCACATTCTTCACATTCAAAGTTCCTCTCTCCTGTGTGAACAATGCTGTGTTTCTTAAGGTCAGATTTCCAACTAAACTTTTTACCACACTCATCACACATAAACATTTTCTTTTCAGTATGAGTCAACAAATGGTGAGAGAGATGGCATTTCCTACTAAACTTTTGACCACATTGTTGACAGACCAACTTGTTACACTTCTCTTCTCTGACAACATTGATGGTGTCACTTCCTTCCATCTCCATCACTAACACAGCTTTATTCTGCCACCAATATTACTGTTGTCAGGGCTGCCAACCACACTGTTATTGGTGTCAGGGCTGCCAACCACAGTGTTACTTCATATGAATCTGAAACAATAACAATACCAGTCTTACATCATTTGAAGATTCAAACATTTACTGAATATTTACAGTAATATTCTGTAGCACCAAAAATTGACTATGTCCAGTTAGGTCCCGGTAGTTTGCCTCGGTTAGGTCCCGATAGTCTGCTGTGGTCTATGTTAGGTTAGGTTAGGTTAGGTTATGTTATGTTAGGTTACGTCAGATAAGGTAAGCTTTGGTTATGTTAGGTTAGGTCAGATAAGGTAAGGTAAGGTTTGGTTAGGTTAGGTCAGATAATGTTAGGTTAGGTTAGGTCAGGTCAGATAAGGAAAGGTTATGTTATGTTATGTTAGGTTTGGTTGGGTCAGGTTAGGTCCCAGTAGTTTGCCCAGGTTAGGTCCCAGTAGTTTGCACAGGTTAGGTCCCAGTAGTTTGCCCAGGTTAGGTCCCAGTAGTTTGCACAGGTTAGGTCCTAGTAGTTTGCACAGGTTAGGTCCCAGTAGTTTGCACAGGTTAGGTCCTGGTTGTTTGCCCAGGTTAGGTCCCAGTAGTTTGCACAGGTTAGGTCCTAGTAGATTGCACAGGTTAGGTCCCAGTAGTTTGCCCAGGTTAGGTCCCAGTAGTTTGCCTAGCTTAGGTCCTGGTTGTTTGCCTAGGTTAGGTCCCGGTAGTTTGCCCAGGTTAGTTCCCGGTAATCCGATGCGGTCTAGGTTAGGTTAAGTCATGTCAGGTAAGGTCAGGCTAATTTCAAAATGCCCCATTTGAATATGCCCTATCTTTGAAATGGGGCATTTGCAGAGGAAATGCCATAGAAGGAAATAGTCTTAGAGTGGTCTAAGTTAGTGGGTAATGAAGGTAGAAATACCGTACTCAATAACGGTAATTCTTTCAATATTTACCGGTTAGGATAATTTCAAAATGCCCCATTTGAATATGCCCTATCTTGGAAATGAGGCATTGCAAAAGAAAATGTCATAGAAGAAAAGTGTCTTAGAATCTTATAAATTAGTGGGTAAAGAAGGTTAAAACATTGTAATATAAAATGGCAATATAATAGATAATTACCGTTATATTTACTTTTTTTTTCCCCAGGTTTGTGTGTGTTTTTTTTTTTCCAAGGATTGTGTGTGTCTGTGTTTTCAGTCTTGTTTTATTCATTACTTTACAGGTTAATAACATAATTTACTAAGCCTGTGTTAATTAATTAAATGATTATACTTGTTAAATTTAATTATCTTATATCGATGAATTATATATTGTATTTCACTTGGTTTCCTTCTCTATTGACTCGTATATATCATATTAAACCACTAAAGAACCATTAATATTATCAATTACAACAATACAACATAGAAAACTACAAAAACTCACACTTTATTGTTGTTGTTGTTGTTGATGATGATGCTCTTGCTCTTGCTCTTGCTGTTACAGGTACCCCGGGTGTTTATTCCAGGGTTGGCCTTTGTATCGGCAGCTCCTGTAAATAGAAATCGGAAAAAAAAAAAAACAATACCACGCATATCTATTCACTTTCTACATCTTGCATACCACATTTTCTCCAAGAATTCTTTCACAGCACCAATCATTTCATCTGTGGTCTGCTCACACAGACCTAACAGTAATATCATCCATTCTCTCCCTGTTAGTTCCATTCCCTCATATTCCATTTCAGTCAGGATGATCTGCATCATCTCTGTTCTGTCTCTCTCATACTTCTCACATCCCAGCATCACATGTTCTACCGTTTCATCCTCTCCTGTGTCACACATCTGGCATACCTTGCTTCGGGATTCAGACCATCTATAACTTCTTGCATTCACCTCCATACATTGTGCTCTGGCTCGAAAGAGTAGATCACCACCCAGACTTCCCTCATACCACTTCACATACTCTGGGCATTCTTTCTCCTTATACCATACAAGAGTTTCCTTTTGTTTCATATCATTTTTCCACTTTCTTAACCCCAGGCATTTCACTTCTTTGTCAATCTCACTTTTCCACTTTCTTGCATCCCAGTCTAGCCCCTCTCTATTCCTGCTCATTATTTTCCACTCATGCATAATTCCTCTAACTACCATACCATTCATATATACCATTCTCTCACACTTCTTTCCCCATTTGCCGTTTCTAATGTTCCACATATAAACCTTTCTTGCCAGTCTTGTATCCTCCATTCGTTCCAGTCTTACTTTGTATCTAAGGGTTGCTTTCACCAGTCTTTCTCTGAATGTACTCCATCCCATATCACCTCTCAAAGCTGCTATCGCTGCATACCTTGGTGCATTCAGTGCCATTCTCGCTACTCGGTTCTGTCCCACCTCTAACTTGTCTATCTCACTCTCCTTCCATGCAATAACTTCCATGCCATACATAATGCTCGGGACAGCCATCATACTTGCTTGCTCTCAGCCTCGCTGCACTTGCCAGTCGTCCAACCCATTGGTTCGTCATGCTAATCTTTTCATTCTTGGTCTTTTCACTTCCACTTGGACTCAGCCATACCCCTAAGCACTTATATTCATCAGTCTGTTTCAGAACATTCTCTCCCACTCTCCATGTGTCTTCTCTCTCATCATCTGTTCTATTCACAATCATTACTTGGCTTTTCTCATTACTAAATTTCACACCAAGATCTTTCCCATACCCACCTACAACATCCAAAATCCTTTGAAGTTCCTCTGCTGTTTCACTCATAACTATCACATCATCTGCATACAGTAACATACATATCTTGTCATCTCCAACCCTTACTCCTGCATTCATTCCTCTTGTTCTCATGGTTAGTTCTTCTGTGTATAAGCTAAATAGGGTTGGAGAAAGTATACATCCTTGCCTAACTCCTCTCTCACTTCTTACCCATTCTGTTTCTAGATCTCCCAGCCTGTACATTGCTCTTGTGTTCTCATACATACTTCTCACAATATTTACTAATTTATCACTCACACCTATCTTTTCTAAGACTCTACATAGCATCTTCCTATCAACCCTGTCATAAGCTTTCTCTATATCTAAGAAACATAGGTATAGCTTACATCCATCCTTTTTCTTTCTTTCAATCAGTTCATTCACCACAAACATATTATCTTCTGCTCTCCTATCTTTACGGAAGCCATTTTGCTCTTCACCCAGCACACTGAATCTCTCAATCCATCTGCACAATCTTTCATTCAACACTGCACTGAAAATCTTTCCCAGTGTGTTCAGTAGGGCTATTGGCCTGTAGTTTCTAAGCTCATTCTTACTCTTACAGCCTCCCTTATGCAGCAACGTTACTCTACATTCATTCCATCTCTTGGGTACTCTCTCTTCTTCCCACACTTTGTTAAACAACTCAGTCATCTTTTCAACCATAACCTCACCTCCATTCTTGTACATTTCATACGGAATATCATCTGGTCCTGCGGCCTTACAATTTTTCTGCCTTTTCACACATCTTTCTACTTCTTCTCTTCTAATTCTTACATTCAGTTCCTCTGCATCCTTCCATTCCAGTGTTACATTCTCTCCTCTTACATCAGTCACCTCACCTACACCTCCAATATTCTCCCAGAACTCTTTTATGGCCTTCCTCATTTCTTCTTTGTCATTTATACATACACCATTTACCTTGAGACTGTCTACACTTTCAGTACTAGACATTCCCTCCCCTCTCATAAATCTGTACCATTCACGCCCACCTTCCAACCCCTTTTCTTTTAGGTTCTGAATCACTCTCCTTTCACATTTTACCTTTTCATCTCTAATCTTGCGCTTAGCAACTCTCTGCTGCTTAACATATGCTGTCCATGCATTCAGGTACTCATTTTCAGCTTCGTCACTTTCATGCCTTTTCTTTCTCAGCTGCCTACATGTTCTATTTAGTCTTTTTCGTTCTTTCCTTACATTCTTAATCTCTTCATTCCACCATGGCTTACGTTCTCTCTTTCTTCCATTTACTTTTACAAAACCTATCTGGCTAACTGCTGCATTTTTCACATTTTCTACAAATTTTTCATTCACCTCGTTCACATCATGTAGACTTCCATTGCTCCAACTTCTTTCACTCAGGTCAACCTGGAAATCTTCCCAATTTACATCCCTCAACTTCCATTTTCTTTTTCTCTCCTTCACTCTTTTTTCCTTTCTCCCCTGCAACATACATTCTACCACCAGCATATTATGATCAGACACAACATCTATCATCCTGTCTTCATCTATCCACATGCGAGTTACAATTTCTCTCATTCTACCATTTGCTAACATATAGTCAATTGCAGATTCTTGGTTCCTTGCACTCCACGTCACACGTCCCTCTGATAGGGTTTCATTCAGGTTCTCCATATCCATGTCATTTACAAACTCAACAAGCATTTCACCATTCCTGTTCATTTGTTCTCCTAATAAACCAATATGTCCATTCATGTCTCCCATAACAATCACTCTTTCATTTGCATACTCTCTTACAATCTTCTTCAATATACTGTACTTTTCACCATTCTCTCTCCTTGCTCTCTCACCTTCCACAGTCATGTATACTACTACCATTATAACTCTTTCAGGCCTTCGCTGATTATTCATGCATTCAACTCTTACAGCTAACACGTCCTCACTACTTCCACTGCTTCCAACTTCTAGTTCTTCAACTTTCAGATTCCTTTCTTTCCTGTGGAGGAAGGCTACGCCTCCTCCTAGTTTTTCTTGCTTTTTCCGTCCTTTTCCAATCATCACATACTCATTTCCCTCCATTCGTACCTCATCTCTCAAGTGTGTCTCAGTCAGGCCCACAACATCAAAATTCCACTCATTCAGTTCTTTGCATATATCCTCATATTTTCCAATTCCCCATCCTCTAACATTCATACATCCAATTTTCATGCATTTACTCGCCTGGTTGGTGTCTACTCCTCTCCTTTCCACATCTATGCATCTAGGTCGTCAAGCATTCGTGATTGGGGACAGCGACCTCGCCCTCACCCACTCACACAGCCGTCGTCCCATCCTTTCACTCCCTGCCTCGTTCAGGTGTACTCCATCCGTCGCAAACAGTCTGTCCTCACGTAATACTCCATCCATGTCAATGAAGCTGACGTTACCATTCTTCTCCTGCCTCCAGGTGATCTTCAGCTTCATCAGTTCATCATGTATCTTCTTATTTATTCTCTTTCTCACACGTTCATACTGTGGACCTTCCCGTGGTCTCCTCATCACTCCCACTACCCCAACACTCATATTCTTTCCTTCCACTGCCTTCACTGCTTCTACCACCTCCTTCACAGTCTCTTCTTCTCCAACTTCTTCCAGATCATTTCCCCCACCTTGCACAATCAGCATGCCATCTTTCAATAGTCTAGCTTCCTCCTTCACTCTCTTGCTCACCTGATGCACTCTTGCTCCACTCATACAAATCCGTCCGCTTCCTTCTGCATTCATCTTCACATGTAACCCTATATTCCTCACCATACTGTCTCCGATTATTCTAATAGGGGCCTTTCTCATCATTTTCTGTCTGAGTACAGGTGGTCTTGGCCTGGGCTGGTCCACCTGTACGGTCCTCTCTTCTATAATTTCCACTTCATTTACCCTTTTTTCTTCTGTATTCTCCTCCATCTGTACCCTCTGTTCTTCTATACCTTCCTTCACTGTCTGTACACTCTGGTCCTCTGTGTCTTCCTTCACTGTCTGTACACTCTGGTCCTCTGTGTTTTCTTTCCCTGTCTGTATATTCTGGTCCTTTGTATCTTTCTTCACTGTCTGTACATTCTTCTCCTTTCGTTCTTCAGTTTCACTCTGCCATTCATTCTTTGTTCGCTCTAGGCACGGATCACACAGATATACCACATTCTTCAGAGATAGCAGTCTTGTTTTTGTGCTGACCCCCACACAAGACATGTGGAACCATCTCTCACACCTCTCACACGCCAAACCACCACTTCTATTCGTCACCCCAACCTCACACACACCACAATTACTCACAGCAGACGCCATCGATAATATATATACAATACTTGCAATCAAATCACACAGAAAAGGGAAGGAAGGGATACACACGTCTTCACGCTGCTGCGATGATGTCGAGGGATAGCCTTTACAACGGCCCCTCTTCTGTCGTTTATTTGTTGCCGAGTTCCTTTAATTTCTTCTACCTTATTTTCCAGCACTTATAAAGATATTCTTATTTGCGGAGAAAATGCCATAGAAGAAAATAGTCTTAGAATGGTCTAAATTAGTGGGTAATGAAGGTAGAAAAACCGTACCCAATAACGGTAATTCTTTCAATATTTACCATATTCTTTTATATTGTCCAAACATATTCCACTGTCGAATAACAGCCCTCCAATGATGTTTACCTTGCATTTGATATAAGGTTGTTGCAATTTTCCAACTCTGCCGTATTGCCGCATGGTTCTGTAGGTTGTGGTTGCATGGAGGAATGCTGAGGTGGTGTGGAGGTGGTATTTACTGCCGTTGTTGTGGTGTTTAATGGGAATCTGTTGCCACTCCATGAGCCCTCTTGCTCGATGTGGGCGTCCATGAGAGAGTCGGCCCGCTCTCCATATTCCTGGAGTGTGAGGTTTGGCTGAGCGATGAGGTGCAGCCGTAACTGGGGGGGCATCAGATTAGTGTGTCTTGTTTTCAGTATGAGGTCTGGGAAGGGAGTACCTGCCGCTTGGTTGAGCCGTTGCATATGTCTGAGGAGTGCAGATGGGCTCCTCCCGTCCAACTGAACATTTTCCAGGGCCTTATAGTTCTGTAGGAAGGTATTTCCACATGCCGTCCTGATAGCGGCTTTCAGACCCTCATACTGTGAGCCAGACGTTAGTGTACGAAGCGAAGGAGAGATTAAGGCGATTATATCTGTTGGGAGGGCCCTGATGACTACCCGATATTTCGCCTCATCGGAACTATTATCTCCTCTCCAGATTTCCTCTGTGTGTTCCAACCACGCGAGTGTGTCAGATGAGAAAGGAGGGGTGAATGGAATGGATAACGTGGGTGTGTGTGGAGTGTTATTCGTGGTGTTGGCTACTTCAGGTGTTTGCGCCATATTGTTGGTGAGACGTAAGTTATGCAATGCGGTGTGGAGTGGATGGATGGATGGATGGATGGATGGAAAGTGGGAGCACGATGGGGTATGGAGGTAAAATATATTAGTCCCCCCGGGAAGAAGGAATCGAAGAAAATGGTAGGAAATCGGGGGAGACTGAGTCAGAGTGGGTCGTGAAATATATTAACTACGGTAGAATGGCGAGGAAATGGAATGAGACCAGGAATGATATTTTAGAGAGCGTGGAGGTGGCGTGTTTTGTACGGGTGTGACAGGGGTAGCGTGGGTAGGTGAATAATGGATTGCTTCCCTCTCACACAATACATATAAATAGAAAATGCATATAAATTGGGGATATTTGGCAATGTGCCGGTACAATAATACTATAGAAATGGAAAAAAATTGGGGAGAAGAATCACTGGGGAGGATTAACTGAGAGAAAGAATGGAAAATAAATGTTGATATCGAGTACTTAATCCCTTTGTGTAGAGCGTCTGTTGCTGGCGAAGGTGCGGCATGTGGTCATCAAGCGCGCCCCTCGAGTGGAGTGTGAGATTGTTGTGAGGGGTTAGGGAGGACAATATTTTAGTGTGAGATAGGCACTATGGGAAGGAAATGGCGAGAGGGGGGCAATATAGGTGAGAAACATAAGAATTATGTTACATTAATCCAAATGTGGAGGGGTAAGAGCACTGGGGATTTAACACTGATTTATACTATACCCAACAAACAAGGAAAGGAGGGCAACGTATGCGTATATAGGGGAATGGTGACTGTGTCGTATGGTATGTAGAATAGCGTAGAGGTGTTGTAGTGTAGCCTGGAGAGTAGTCTCGGGAAAACACGTGGCTTGGAGGGTGGGGTGTAGAATCTCTTCTTAGTGTAGAAGGGGCACCGGAGCTTGAAGTCGTTGTATGGCTTGGTTCAGGGCGGGTGTGTGTTGTGTTGCCGCTGCACACGTGGAGATGGCAAAGTCGTCTCAGGCTGGATGTAATTTTTCCCGGGGTCACCAGTTATAACGATATGGGACGTTGTCACCCAGGATGACTGAAGACTCGATGTGCAGTACAAGGCAGCTTATTGATAGGTAACTCTAGGTAAGGTTGTGGTGAACCAAGCAGCGTGGTGTGTGAGTGTGTATTGGTGAGTGCGTCTGGCTTGGAGGAGCGAGATGGAAGGTGTTGACGTGAGCCGAGCCAGCAGGTAAGTGACCCCTGCAATCTCGGTAGGAAGGTGGGCTACAGGTAGCTTGGACAAGTGACGGCAGCAAAGCGTCGGGTCTGAGATAGTCAGGAAAAGGTCTAGAAGCGTAGTGTGTGATCGTAAGTGTAAAGCTTGCTTGGTATAAAGGGATGAGCAGGTTGTATAGGATATAAAGGATGAAAGTGTATACATGTGTATACATGTGTATAATGTGTATACATGTATTCTTTGGTGCTGTTTTTTGTTTTCTCTCTGCAGAGTCTGCAGAGGAAGGAAGTGAGAGAGCGCCGTTGCAAAGGCTACACCCGAACGCGGGTGACTCTTAATCATCATCGTCAACAAATTACAAACTATAGATAGATTTTCTTCACACTGTCTGCATTGTTGGTTTGTTTACATTGTTTGTTACTATAGTACAGTTAAAACATTAATAAAGGGGGTGCGGTGTAGGGGGGGGTTAGGGCGGTGCGGGAGTAGGGTTTTTTTTGGGGAGGTGCGGGAGTAGGGGTCAGGCTTGGGGGGGTGTGCAGAAATAAGGGGGGCAGGCTTGTGGGAAGGGTTTAGTGGGGTGCTGGAGTAGGGGACATGCTTGGGGGGTTTAGGGGGTTTTGGGGGGCTGCGGGAATAGGGGGACAGGCTTGGGGGGGGGGTTAGGGGGTTGCGGGAGTAGGGGACATGCTTGGGGGGGTTAGGGTGTTTTGGGGGGGTGCAGGAATAGGGAGACAGGCTTGGGGTGGGGGTTAGAGGGGTGCGGGAATAGGGGGACAGGCTTGGGGGGTGTTTAGGGGGGTGCGGGAGTAGTGGGACAGGCTTGGGGGGGGGGGGTTAGGGGGGTGCGGGAATAGGGGGACAGGCTTGGGAGGGGTTAGGGGGGAGCGGGAGTAGGGGGGGTTTTTGGGAGGTGCGTGTGTAGGGGGTAGGGGTTTAGGGGGGTGCGGGAATATGGAGACAGGCTTGGGGGGTGCGGGAATAGGGGGACAGACAAATAAGTTAGTACAGGCAACTAACACCCTACGGTCCCGAG
>JAWQEG010000198.1:82500-105000 GCA_033782935.1 Petrolisthes cinctipes
TCCACCCCTCCCACCAAGCCTGGCCCCTATTCCCTCACCCCCACCCCTCAGTTCCCCCCCCCCCCCAAGCCTGTCCCCTTCATATGTCACTTTCTGGAGAGGGCAATGTCTGTTTGTGTTACTTTACAAAACCTTATTTAGAAGTATGAGAAGTAAAAACATAAGCCTACTTAATCCTACCCTATGCTATAACTGCATTATATTTAATTAAGACAAAATACTACAGTTACAGTGAATCTACTCAAAGATTCCTTTTTGGTTAAAATCCGATTTGTTAACTTTATTCTCTGGGTTATCATTCTCATTATATTCAATAATTCAGTAAATTTCCCCTCCCCAAAAACCATCAATCATTAAAATCACATAATGTATATCTGTAAAAATGAAGTCACAACTCTTACTCCAAGACTTGCCTAATGCATGAATTATGTATGCTAGAGGATTTTACGTTAGTACAGAAATGAGAGTCAACTCATTGCTAGCAGGAATACCAACCCCACAGTACAGTCAGACATGTAGCTTCCATCTTTTCTCAGCAGGATCTAGCCACCAATGCCCATACTTTCAGCAAAGACCCCCCTCCCCAACACCATAAATTCTCAACACCTCTGTCATAGGTCTCTTATCAACCCTATCATATGCCTTTTTCTCCATCCATGAAGGCAGTAAACAGCTTCCTACCCTTCCCAATATATTTCTCCAATGTTGAATATTAATGCAAAAATCTCATGCACACATCCTCTCCCCTTTCTGAACCCCCACTACTTATCACTAACTTTATTCCCAGTTACTTGAGCCATCTCTCAGTAAGAACCTTCCCATACACCTTCCCTGTCACACTAAGACAGCTTTTTCCATTATAGCTACCATACTCATCCCTACTGCCCATCCCATTCCTTATACAGAGTCACAATTATGGCTCTACTTCAGTCCTCTTGCACCTCTCCCTGCCTCCAAGGCAATGGTAATGAGTAACACAACCCTGGGAACACACAGACACTCTCCTTGTAACACAGGGTCAGTAATCAATTAGTGTGTATGGAAATGAATAACACAAGCCTGGGAACACACACACACTATCCTTTTACCACCGGTTGAGAATTGTAATGAAGAACAGAAGGCTGGAAACACACATACATTTGGTGGTCATCAATGAGGAACTGAGTGTAAAATGAAGACAGTGGTGGACACAAGTATTTATTTATTGTATATCCAGGGTTTACAATATCAGCAACATCCACTCCACAAACACTACTACGTCTACACACACACACTTTTTCAACATATCTGCAGTTATTGTAAGCCATATTATATTATATTATATTATAGTAGTACTGTACTACCTGTAGGCTTCAGTTCTACATATACTATACATTTAATATTATGGACCCTGTGATTGTATATGAGAATTAGTGGCTTTTGATTCCTCCTGAGTACACCACAAAACAAACTCCTTCCATGTAGGTGGTGTTTCATAGCAGTAATTGAAGGACTCATTTACCTCCAATTTTCAGACTACATCACAGGGTCCCTTAAGACACCTACCTGTCACTACAAACAGCAGCTGTTATTTTAACATATATCAAGGCCACATTATATCTATATCATACTTCAGTTCCAATAATACATTTAATATTAAGACACCAACCTGTCACTACAAACAGCAGTTGTTATTTTAACATATATCAAGGCCACATTATATTATATTATATCATACTTCAGTTCCAATAATACATTTAATATTAAGACACCAACTTGTCACCAAACATTACTGTTATCTTTGTGTTGTGTGTGTGTGTGTGTGATCATTTGTGTTTTTTTAACAACTCATTTACTAATTTTTTTTTCCACATTTATTAAAGGGTGGCAAACAATGATAGCCTCCCCCACCCCCCTGCTGGGCAAATACAGTATTAGCTAGAAATATGATGGTGATATCATTTGAAAGTATATTCAATTCTTCTTTGCTGGTATCAAAATGTGTGCTGCTGTGTTAAATGACAGTGAAAAGAAGAGATTTATCAACCGCATCCGAGCAGTTGTGTTTTGCTCTACGGCTCAGAGGGTCCAAGTCTGTGACACCGGTGCCTCCTTTATATCTTAGTTGTGTTTTGTTCTATGGCTCAGAGGGTCCAAAGACTTTGTCAATCATAATTGGAACAAGAGTCTGGATGATAGTGAAGCTAAGTTTGTGGATTGTAGGTTGTAAGTTTTGTCTCAGGAGTCAAAAAACATTGTCATTGAGTGATCCTGCTGTTATGGTGAATTGATCAAAAGTGGTGAATGTGTTTGTGTTCTTCATTGCACGGCGGATGATGTGGGTGATAAAGCCTCAGGGGCAATGTTGGGATGGAGATTATTTTTGGGAGAAGATCATGACAAAGCTTGTTATTCCCTTTCTTCAAGACTCTCAAAATGTTGTAGATGTTACTCAGGTTACCTTTCTGCACAACAAAGCACCATATGTGAAAATGCTTTGAACCCAACCAGAATCTTCTGAAGGACAACAACATTGACTTCTTTGGTAATGAAGAGTGGCCCAGTAATTCTCCTGTTCTGTGATAATGTTGGATCCATGTTGAAGGACGAGGTTGATAAAAGGATGTTGTCTGAACCTCCATCAACTCAATATAGTCATAACAAGATGGAGGAGCACATCAATGCTATGCTTCGGGGAATGGAGTTCAACATGGAGCTTTTTGAGTCACTTTTGTCTTCCTACCCTGCTCGTCTTCAAGCTGTTCATGACGCCAATGGAGGGAAAACTGAATACTGAGCTCGTCAGCATAGACCTACAATATAATGTGCTACTTTTTGATATTTTCATTTTTTTCCTATCATGCTTAGGGGAGAGGGGAGCAATCATTGTTTGCCATCGCTTACAATCAAAGTTTTATTTCATGTGTGAACAGTTTTGTGTAACGTGAGTTGGGATTGGTCAGAAAACTTTTTACCACATTCATTACATTCAAAATCCTTTACTCCTGATGAACTTTGATATGTACAGTCGGCAAAAAAAGTTTTGTTACCATCCCTAAAACAGTGTGATGTAAAGCTGGTACGCCTGACTGGTGAGTATCGTACCTTCGCCACCCTCCGGCCTCCATAATAAGTGCGTGCCCCAGGCCACTGCCCCTCAGTGTGTCATGGGCAGCCAAGTAGGAATGACGTTCTTTCAGCCAGCGCTAATTTTTCTGTGTTTTTCACGGTTATTCTTGTTCTAAAATACTCAAACGCATTTCCTTATGTTTAATAATGAATAGTTAATTAGTAAGAGTTCTTCAACACTCAAAATTTAATTTAAAATCAGCTAAACTTTTGATATAAAAACATTGACACTGCCGGGGCAATGACGATTCCCGTCCAGCATGTCCCGGATGACACGAGTCACAGCTGCATGTCGGAGGAGTACCAACCCTACCGTGCTTACCCATGTTAAAATTAACATGGGGTGGTAACGAAACTTTTTTTGCCGACTGTACATTAAGGTGAGATTTCCTACTAAACCTTTTACTACATTCATTATATTCAAAATCTTTTACTCCTTATGAACTTTGATATCTACATTAAGGTGAGACTTCTGAATAAAACTTTTACCACATTCATTACATTCAAAGTTCCTCTCTCCTATGTGTATAAGTATGTGCTGCTTTAGATTACTTTTTGTAACACATTTTTTACCACATACTTCACATTCAAAATCCTTCACTCTTTTTTTTTTGTCAATTGTCTTATTCTCAGGTTATCTTGGAGCAATGGACCCCAAACCAGGGGTCTATAGTTGCATCCTAACCATTGATAGCAGAGTATCCAAGCTCTCTCTTTTTTTCTTTTTTTTTTTTTTTTTTTTTTAATTGTCTTATACTCAGGTTATCTTGGAGCAATGGACCCCAGCCAGGGGTCTATAGTTGCATCCTAACCGTTGATCGCAGAGTATCCAAGGGCTCTCTAATTAAGACAAAGGGTGTGGTGTGTAGCGTGTTTGTATATATTGTGTAAATAGAGAGAGAGTGATGTCTTTGGGAGTATGTTGGACTACTCTCAGTGTATGTGAGACACGAAAAAGAAATCAGCAAAGGTGGACAGATAGGTGAAACGGGAGTTCCAACCCTCCCGATCACCAGTCCAGCGTCTACCCTAGGAGTACTGCCCTGTTTGGCTGGTGTCTTCAGCCTCTCCCTCTCTAAACTCCTGTGTGTATAAGTATGTGCTTCTTTAGATCACTTTTTGTCACAAACTTTTTACCACATTCATTACATTCAAAGTCTTTCACTCCTGTGTGTCTAAGTATGTGCTCCTTTAGATAACTTTTCATCACAAACTTTTTACCACATTCATTACATTCAAAGTTCCTCTCTCCTGTGTGTATAAGTATGTGCATCTTTAGATCACTTTTTGTCATAAACTTTTTACCACATTCATTGCATTCAAAGTTCTTCACTCCTGTGTGTATAAGTATGTGCTTCTTTAGATCACTTTTTGTCATAAACTTTTTACCACATTCATTACATTCAAAGTTCTTCACTCCTGTGTGTATAAGTATGTGCTGCTTTAGAACTCCCTTTCTCACAAACATTTTACCACATTCTTCACATTCAAAGTCCTTCACTCCTGTGTGTATAAGTATGTGCTCCTTTAAAATACTTTTTGTCACAAACTTTTTACCACATTCATTACATTCAAAGTTCCTCTCTCCTATGTGTATAAGTATGTGCATCTTTAGATCACTTTTTGTCATAAACTTTTTACCACATTCATTACATTCAAAGTTCTTGACTCCTGTATGTATAAGTATGTGCTGCTTTAGATTACTTTTTGTCATAAACTTTTTACCACATTCATTACATTCAAAGTTCTTGACTCCTGTGTGTATAAGTATGTGCTGCTTTAGATTACTTTTTGTCACACATTTTTTACCACATACTTCACATTCAAATTTCCTCGCTCCTGTGTGAACAGTCCTGTGATTCTTAAGGTCAGATTTACATCTAAACTCTTTACCACACTCATCACACATACACATTTTCTTTCCCGTATGAGTCAACAAATGGCGAGTGAGATCGCATTTCCTACTAAACTTTTTACCACATTGTTGACAGACTAACTTGTTACACTTCTCTTTTCTGACAACATTGATGGTATCACTTCCTTCCACCTCCATCACTAACACAGCTTTATTCTGCCACCAATATGACCACTTGGTTAGTACTGGTGTCAGGGCTGCCAACCACACTGCTACTGGTGTCAGGGTTATCACACTCTTACTGGTCTTATCTGAAACAAATATAACAATATAGTTTAACAGCAACCAGGAAGGTAATAGAAAAAAAAAGAGGGACAGTTGAAGAACTGAAAGCTAGTGGCTGGGACCGACGGGGTGCCAAAACCTTTAAAGTATTGACCACATCAATATAGATAATACCTCCCTACGGGGAATATTTCCACAAAACACACACATATCTATATTGAAGGATATTGTTTCATGGCATAGTCAGGAGGAATCAGGGTCCTTAAGGGGGAAGTACAGTTGGTAAATCTGGAACAACTGATTCCTCCAAACTATTTCAAGCAAGGTGCCATATGACCTTGCTGTTGTGGTGCCTAATACCAATCCATCTATTCCAAGCAACAGGCCACAGGACGCCATTAATTTTGGGTGTTTATTGAAAGAATAGGCGAGCCCACACTTTAAAGCGAGTTGCCAAACGGCATTTTGATGGCGATTTCTAGGCTGGAAAAAATGTCCTATGTCGGGCAAAGCTATATTGGGCTTCCTATTGTGGAACAACTTATTATAACTTATTCAATATTTTTTACATATTTTTAACTTATCTTGGACTTATTTTCATACGAATACAGCCATGAATAAAAATATATCTCCTATTATTTCAGAAGAGGCTTTTTAGTCCGCTTATACGCAAATATAACAAAATTAGAATGATATACAAACTTATACAGGCCTTTTATAATTTTATTTTACATTTTACGTCGTCAATAAGATGTTGATAATATATTGGTGTCTCCGTACGATACGTTCTCTGCTGCTGCAGCAACCAGTGTGCGATCCCCGCAGTATCCACACATTCAGTTAGCTTGCTTTCACCTCTTCATTCGTCTGGCAGCGTAAGGTATGCATATTTCTAATGCTAATAAATGTGAAAATATGGCATTTCAACATTTTCCGCTTCATGGTATGGGTCATGCTAAATACAATTGTTAATATTTGTAGGCTGTTATACTCATGCAGTTCATGAAAGCCGCATAATGCACACATTTCGACTTTTACTATTTACTAATTTATATGAAAAATATAGTATATTCAGCATATATTATGCGAAAACACAAAGGTATGTATTTTTTTATACATCTAAGTAAAAGGTCGTGAACTAGAACGCTCATTTTCTAGTGTAAAATAAGGTATGAAATTTAACTGAGTTACCCATGTCCAGCACTTAAAATGTCGCAGATAAAAAATAGACCACCATCTGGCAACATCACTCAAAGTGTGGGCTCGCCTATTGCTGTATTGTAGCAGTGTTGCCAGATCTGGCTAGGTCCCAGTATTTTGTTCCGGTCATTTCCTGTACTTTACTACGGTTATTTCCCGGTAGTTTGCCCAGTTAAGGTCCAGGTAGCTTGCCCAGGTTAGGTCCCAGTAGCTTGCCCAGGTTAGGACCCAGTAGCTTGCCCAGGTTAGGTCCCGGTATTCTGCTGTGGTCTAGGTTAGGTTAGGTAAGGTCAGGCTAATTTAAAAATGCCCAATTTGAATATTGTAAATGGGGCATTTGCAGAGGAAATGCCATAGAATAAAATAGTCTTAGAATAGTGTAAATAAGTGGGTAATGAAGGTAGGAAAACTGTAAGCGATAACTGCAATTCTTTAAATATTTACCTAATTTTGTTCACCAGGTCCTGTTTCCTGGCATAATACTTTGGTGGAATCAAGGCACTACAATGTATCCAAAGTGAATTTTTCCCTTAATTATGCCTCCAATCTATCCTCCTACCTCTTTGTATGTATAGAAGGTGTTACAACCCCAGTTTTGGCTCGTTTATGTCTAGGGGAAGATTAGGGGTTGTGAACAGCTCGAGTTATAACTCCTGGTAGATATGTTACTGTAGTCAGTGGAGTTACAACTAATGAAATGAAACGGGAACTTCACTCCACTCCCTCAATGGATATTTGCCCAGAAACAGTAATGTAAACAAATGACTAATGATTTTAACATGTATATTATTATCATCACCAAATTAAACAAAACAGTAATATGAATGATGTTAACGTTAACAGACACCAAATGACACCAATTAGCACACCAAATAATAGAACACAACTTGATCAAAGTTAAACAAAATAGAGTACAATAATACAGAGCTGAATAGAGCGTGACAGAGCTCTTTGAGCAGAACAGAGATGGTATGCAATGGAGTGAGAGTCTATGTCTTCACTACATATAAAATATAACAAGAGTTGAACCAAGATGGTATGAAAGTGACGGAGTGAAGCCTGAGCATTCACTAATTTGGTCAGTCGAGGGAAGAGCTTATATACATCCCCATCGACTGCTGATAGGTTGATCTGAAGACCAGCAAGCCCCTGATAGGTTGAGAGAATGTAATCGAGTCTGCCATTGGTTGAAAGAATGTAAGAGAGTCTCTGATTGGTTGATACGGCCCTCACATCTGCGCAACTTGGTAGGTTAGGGCAAGAAGGGCGCACAGCTTGGCGGGTTGGTTACGGTCAGTTAGAACCAGTTTGCGGGGATGTCCAACTGTGGTGCAAACTAGGTAGTTTATGGGAAACAGCTGACTCCTGGTTGTCGAGTTGATTGCAGGTTCGTGACAAAGGTCATTTGAGTCTTGAAATACAAAGTACAAGTGAATGAAGTGATGGTGATTGGTGACGTTGAACCTGCTTTGTTATGGTCAATCTTGGTGGTTGTCAAAGGAGCTCTTAAGTTCTTGTTATAATGAAATATCTATATATATGCTTAACATAAAGTGTAACATAAA
Organism: Petrolisthes cinctipes; assembly: GCA_033782935.1. Lineage (NCBI taxonomy): Eukaryota > Metazoa > Arthropoda > Malacostraca > Decapoda > Porcellanidae > Petrolisthes > Petrolisthes cinctipes. The sequence goes on from JAWQEG010000198.1 coordinate 90,514, forward strand.
GTATAAAGTGTAACACTTTATGCTTAACATAAAGTGTAATGACCATATAATTTCCTTAATAAAATCTGTGAACTATAAGTTACACTACGAATTATTGTTTCTTTCATGAAATACTGTGCCGGACTGCCGGATCTGTCCAGTCTACTTCCTCCGACTTTTCTTTGTTCGGGGCTGTTCACTGTTCAAGTGACGATCGGAGAGGTATCCGGCCAAACGGACTGGTGTGAACCTCGCATAAGACACTTTTCATCTATGGTATTTCTTTTCAGTGTTTCAATTTGCCCCGGTCACTTTTTGATAGTTTACACCGGTTATATCCCAGTAGTTTGCCTAGGTTAGGTCCCGGCAGTCTGCTGTGGTCTAGGTTAGGTTAGGTCAGACTAATTTCCAAATTAATCATATAAATATACCTTCTCTTGGAGATCTGGCATTTGTGTGAAAGAGTCGATGGGCATTCCCACGGATCCCCCATGTTTGTATTGGGGGTGAAAACGGGGACATCTCCGAGAGAAACACCATAGCTGAAAAGTGTCTTAGAATGGTCCAAAATAGTGTGTAATGATACTAAAATATACAATATAGTGAACGGAGTATTTCTGTACTTTTACCATAAAAAGGAGTCATGGGGTGTTTGTCAAGTGAGGGATGGAGATATAATGTGAGAAATGTAAATAACAATACAGGAAGAGTCACAACATGGTATAATGTGTGAACTGTACAGTAATAATGGTAATTATCTATTCTATTGCCATTTTATATTACAATGTTTTTACCTTCTTTAGCCACTAATTTATAATATTATAAGGTAATTATGATAATTATCTATTTTACTGCCATTTTATATTACAATGTTTTTATCTTCTTTACCCACTAATTTATAACATTCTAAGACACTTCGGTAAATATCTACTCTATTGCCGGTTGGTATTAAGATGTTTTTATCTTCTTCATCCACTAATTTATACCATTCTAAGACACTTTTCTTCAATGGCAATTTCTTCTGCAATTTTTAAATTAACCTGACGTTACCTAACCTAACCTAGACCGCAGCCGACTACCGGGAACTAACCCAGGCAAACCAACGGGACCTAACTAGGGAAAACTACCGGGAAGTAACTGTGGTAAAGTGCCAGGACCTGACCGGGGCAAAATACTGGGACCTAACGAGATCTGGCAACACTGCTACATAATGGCAATAGTTTAGATGAATACCGTAATTGTTAAAAAGATCTGGTTAGGTAGCGATCAATACTCAGTGGAATTATCTTGTGAAAGGTATTCTTTGTTAGATATTTTAATTTTAAGATACGACATTTCTGTAGAGGAGGGACAAACTGAGGTCGGTCGGACAGTGTTACCAGATCCCCTTGGCAAAATTACGAAAGATCCAGCAGGCAGTTGTGTACAATACGCCTGACTCACCCAATCAGGATACTTTTAGTTCCTATCCACAGGATCTATTTTATTTTTAAAGGTCCCGAAGGACATTAAGTTAGGTCCCGAAGGACATTAAGTTAGGTCCCGAAGGACATTAAGTTAGGTTCTGTAGGACATTAAGTTAGGTCCCGAAGGACATTAATTTAGGTCCCGAAGGACATTAAGTTAGGTCTCGTAGGACATTAAGTTAGGTACTGATGGACATTGTTAGGTCCCGAAGGACATTAAGTTAGGTCCTGAAGGACATTAAGTTAGGTCCCGAAGGTAGCAACAATCTAGGTTAGGTTAGGTAGGTCAGGTTATTTCGTCTGGTGATCAAAAAATTATTTATCCCAATTTTAAATTATTGAATTTCCCGCTTAACTAGGCTACTTATTAAACATTCTTCATACGATTTCCCAAGTGTGGACAAAATTTGCCTAAAACATGGAAGTATTCACGAATCTGGCAACACTGCATGCAGTGGTAGGAAGTCGGGAACCCGCTATGAAAGCCGCGCTCCTATTTCAAAGTAAATACATACGGTACAAAGGTAAAGGTATACAAATGTTATTCATGTTTTTTACGTATTTCATCAGAATATAAGTCTCCAAAATAAAAAGGGAAAAGAAATGGGCGATTTCGGTTGACAGAAAGTGTGAAAATCGAAGACGCAGCTAATCTCAATATTTACCAAAACTTTATCCAATAATAATAATAATATTAATAATAATACTACCATAACAATAATACAAATTATAAATACCATCTTGGTGTTGTTGTTGTTTACACTCTTGTTGTCTCTGCCATGTACACACAGCCTGGAAAATTTGTATACATAAGTAACGCACACAATATGTATGTATGTGTGTATGTGTAGCCTATAGTTATTATTATTATTATTATTGGTAAATATGGAAAGAATTACCGTCATTGCGTACGTTTTTTTACCTTCATTACCCACTTATTTAGACCATTCTAAGACTATTTTCTTTTATGGCATTTCCTCTGCAAATGCCACATTTCCATATTCAAATGGGGCATTTTAAAATTAGCCTGACCTTACCTAACCTAGACCGTATAAGACTACCGGGACCTAACCTGGGCAAACTACCAGGACCTAACCTGGGCAAACTACCGGGACCTAACCTGGGCAGACCAATGGGACCTAACCTGGGCAAACTACGGGGATCTAACCTGGGCAGACTACCAGGACCTAACCTGGGCAAACTATCAAGACCTAACCTGGGTATACTACCGGGACCTAACCTGGGCAAACTACCGGGAAATAACAATGGTAAAGTACAGGAAATGACCGGGGCAAAATACTGGGACCTAGCCGGATCTGGCAACACTGCTACAAAACGGTAATTCTTTCAATGGTATTACAGAATATCTGTTTTTGGCTAGGATTGCACAGTGTTACCACATCCGGCTAGGTCCCGAGAATTTGACCCAGTCACTTCATGATAGTTTACACCGGTTATATCCCGGTAGTTGGCCCAGGTTAGGTCCCGGTAGTCTGCCTAAGTTAGGTCCCGGTAGTTGGCCCAGGTTAGGTCCCGGTAGTTTGCTGTGGTCTAGGTTAGGTGAGGTTAGGTTAATTTCCAAATTATGTTTGTAAAACGGGGAATATCTCAAAAACGGGACATCTCCGAGAGAAACACCATAGATGAAAAGTGTGTTAGAATGGTCCAAAATAGTGGGTAATGATACTAAAATATACAATATAGTGTATGAAGTACTTGTATAATAATACCATGAAAAGTGTGTTAGAATGGTCCAAAATAGTGGGTAATACTAAAATATACAATATAGTGTATGAAGTACTTCTGTATATTTACCCTTTTCAATAATATGTATGTATGTGTAGCCTACAGTTATTATGGTATACCGTTATTATTATTACGAGAGAGAGAGAGAGAGAGAGAGAGTAATACTGAAAATCTGTCTCTCTCTCTCTACTTATATTTACTCTCTCTCTTCTTACCTGTCTGTGTGTGTGTGTGTGTGTTACTTCTCTCTCTTTCCCTAAGTGAATATAATATAACTTATATAAGGAGAGAGTGTCAGGGAGAGTTTTCTCACTTTGTTTACATTATCGTCGTCGTTATCAGTGTTGCCAGACCAAATGAATGAGATGAGAAGCTGACAAACTTGGCCAAAAAATCTGTAGAAATCTGTCGCCTACAAGTATTAACTCTGACGACAAATCTGTACATCATAAAGCAGTTTATTATACATAAAAAGGCAACTTGATATGTAATTTAATTGGTTTTGACATAACTTTAGGGATAACTGAAACAAATTTCACGTTTTCCTTAAAGCTTTTGGAGGAGTTCCAGTTCAAGTTGTGGGTTCCACAGAGGGCTGCTCATGGCCAGCATAATATGCGGGGGTTGTGAGGGGGATTAAAGGATCCAGGGGAGGATTAGGAAGGGGGTTAGGATAAGGGTGGATTGGGTCAGGGACTGCGGGTTGAGTATTAGGATTGGGGAGGTAATGATTGGTGATCCTATTTATAAACGCACAATGCTACATTATGCACCGAAGTACCATATCCACCCAATACACTACCAAATTTTTTTATCTCGCTTTAATCTTTTTATATGGGTTATTTATCGCCCTCCTTCTATTTTACCTGATGAAGACTTAGCTCTTATTAACTTTATTCGGCAGTTTAGTACTGGAAGAGAGCTCATAATATTTGGAGATTTTAACTTGCCCTCCATTTCCTGGAAGGATCCTATTATTGAGAGCAACATCTCTAACCGTGATGCACCCTACCTTGATCTTTTCACTACCCTAGGATTACACCAACATGTTACAGAACCTACCTTTATTGCCTCGGGAAATACTCTTGATCTAATACTTACTACAGATTATGATAGAGTGGGTGATGTTTGTGTCTTCCCCCCCTTCCCGCACTGTGGCCATACCCTTGTATATTTTAACTATATATTTCAAAATTTACAATCCATTAATAATAACACATGTGATTCCCCCAGAAATTTTGACTGGTCTTGTGGCAAATATGCTGCCTTGAACCATGCTCTCTCCCAGTATGACTGGGATTATGAATTTCTTCATCTTGATACTAACCAGATGGCTGATCACCTAACATCTATCCTTAATGACTTTACTAAATACTACATACCCCCAAAATTGTCACAGAATCGAGTACCCCTATGGCATAAAAGAGTGTCCTATCAGCTGAAAAGAGAGAAATCCATGGCTTGGGCAGAGTATATCAGCTCTAGACTGGATTTTGGTCCAAGATCTCATCTTACACTCCAAAAACTTTACAACTTCCATGTTGCCAATGCTAACCTCAGACGCAATGTCTATTCTGCTCAGTGTGAATATGAGACAAATCTTATTAACCAGAGATCAACCAAACCCAAACTATTTTACTCCTATATTAGACACAAGAAGACTGCTTGGCTCCTTGCCAACAATCAACTTTCTGATGACCCTTATATTATGGCAAACCTATTTATTACTGCATTTGCATCGGTATTTACAACAGATACCTTGAATAACCCCAGCCCCCACCAGCAATGTCACCAGTCCATTTCAGCAGTTGATTTCTCAACTGCTGATGTTGTGACTCAGCTCAGATCACTCAAAACTGACAGTGCAATGGGTCCTGACAATATTCACCCCATGTTACTCAGAGAGTGTTCCCAAACTTTGGCCTACCCTTTCTATACACTTTTTAAATCATCTGTAACCTCTGGTGTGGTCCCCAACCTGTGGAAGCACTCTCTGGTTACCCCTATCTTCAAGAAGGGCTCCAAGAGAGACCCGTTAAATTACAGACCCATTAGTCTCACACCAATCCCATGTAAAATACTTGAAAGGATTATAACAAAACCATTGTACAGCTTTCTAGAAGAACATATTATACTAGACAATGCTCAATTTGGCTTTCGGGCTGGTAGGTCCGTGGTTGACCAGCTACTCCTGACCTACCACAGGGTTACACTATGGTATGACATGGGGCATGCGGTCGAGGTCATCCTATTTGACTTTGTGAAGGCCTTTGACCGTGTGCATCACGGAATCCTTGTAGCTAAACTAACTAATATAGGCATCTCTGGGACCTTGAGTTGGATCACTAGTTTTCTCCTTAACAGGACCATGAGTGTCTCCATCGCTGGTGTCTGCAGTCATGCACTCCCAGTCAAAAGCGGGGTCCCTCAGGGCTCAGTGCTCGGCCCGGTTCTTTTTCTTATCTTTGTTAACCACCTTTGCTCCAATATCTCTTGTGGGTACATGATGTTTGCTGATGATTTGAAACTGTGCTTCCATCTCCCAGTTGACTCTTCCTTGACCATCTCCCATGACTTACAATGTGACATAAATACCTTGGTATCCACAGCAGCCTCTTGGGGCCTAAAGTTTGACCCTAACAAATGTGTCCATCTGCATTTCAAGCGAGGGCAAGATCTCAATGCGGGGTCGTATACCCTTGACTCAAACCCTATAACTAGAGCTACCTCCCACAAAGATCTTGGTGTCCTCATAGATGTCAAACTCAGATTTCAGCGCCACATTAGGCAGACCGTAGCCAAAGCAGGCGGTGTTGCTACCAACCTACTAAAGTCAACCGTGTGCCGCACTCCAACCTTTATGAAATCATTGTTAATTTCTGATATTAGGCCACTGATTGACTTTGCTTCTCCAGTTTGGAACACAGGGTTTCTGGGTGACTTATCATTACTTGAATCCATCCAGCGTCGCTGGACAAAGCAAATTACAGATTTTTCACATTTGTCATACCCAGAAAGGCTATCAAACTTAAAGTTATTTTCCATAAGTGGTAGACTCCTTAGATCTGACTTAATATTATGTTATAAAATTTTCCATGATTTATCACCCATCAAACCCTTGGATTTATTCACTATGTCACCACAGCTTGGGACAAGAGGCCATAACTTCAAAATTTTTGTTCCTAGAGCAGAAACAGAAGCACGAAAACGATTCTTTTCAGATAGTGTCATTCAGCACTGGAACTCCCTCCCCCATGATGTAGTAAATGCCACAACTATCCCAAAATTTAAATCAAAACTAGCTCATGCCCTCCATGATAATCTATTCCTGCCATAAACTGCCTTGTAGTATAATAAATATTTACTATTGCTATATTACCCAACTATTTTATGTTCGACACACTCAACCAGTCAGTTCTGTAATACTTATGCCATGTTAATCAAACGTCAATCTTGACTGGCGTGTCATTTTATCCAACTGGGCTGCTTGATCCTTGGATCGCTTGTGATCAGTGGCCCTACCAGGTGAGTTACCAGGTGAGTGTCAAGAGTGGGGCTATTAACTACGTGAGATGGGAGATGATTCCACTCTTGGATGCTGCGGGTAAAGAATGAGTGCCTAAAACCTTATCACAAGGTGTCGTGGCGGATAGACGTCTGATACGTGCTCCGTGTATATTCGCGTCAACGGGCAGTAGGCTACACTGTTATTTCATACTTGATAATCAATTAGAGTTGTTGAATACCCTGGCCAATCATGGCCAGGTGTTATTCTTGTAAGGAGACAATTGGGGGGTGGATAAGTGGATTGGTTGTGAAACTTGTCCTAACTGGTGTCACTTGAAATGTGCTCATCTAAATGGTGTGAAAGCTGAAAATATCAAGTTGATTAACTGGTCATGTGATATGTGCTATATTGGTCTGAAAAGAGTTCAAAAGGATATTAGAGATTTGAAGAAAGCGATGAATGATATGCAAGATCAAATGAAAAAACTAGTGGATGGGAAGATGGATGATGTGACCGAGTTGGGTCGAGTTGGTGATGTGATCAGCACTGACTCAGACCTGACTGATGAGAACTGGGCGACTGTAGTGAAGAAGATAAACGAGAAGAAAATCTGCTGATGGTGGTGAAGCCAACGGATGATAAACTTAAGGTTAGGTACCCATGAAATAACGGAAGGATTCGTGAAAAGTACCTTAGATTGTCAAAGCTTTACCTTAAATAGTCCCAAATTACGCTAATCTAGGGTAATTACCTTAAAAATGAGAGCATTGATCAATATGTTCTTTCATTTCCTTCCCACAGTTTTCTATATAAATTGGTACATTGAAGTTTGGGAAATTTCGTCAAGCACACCTGGCAACACTGCAAAGGCTACACCCACAGAGCTATACACATACAGCCGTTTTCTCAGTCCCTCGGACGGCTCGCTCGGGCGCCCGAGCCCGAGCCTCGGACGCCAGCGCCCGAGAGTGGGTATTCGATTTCTCAGCCAGTCCGAGAGCCCTCCGAGCCTCGTATCCCAGCACGCGAGTGGCCTAGTGAGGGTTGGCAACATTGCTCGGGCAGTCTGCGGTGGTTGGTAATACTTACAGGTCAAATGTAAACAAACCACCTTCATCACCATGGCAACCAGAGGTACACCACTGAACTTGGAGCAGAAGTTGTTCCTAGCGACCTTGATTACACAGCATCCTATAATAAATTCAAAGAAAGGAGAATATAATGTTATTCCTCAGTGGAAGAAAGCATGGAAGGAAGTGGAGAAACAATACAACATCCACTTCTTCATGTGTGAAAGGAAGACAGACAAGCAGCTGAAACGATCCTGGGAATGGATTCGAAGAAAGTAAGTCTAATTTATCATAAGAGCACAGTTATATAGTTGTTGTGTTACTTTTATACCAAAGTATGTTGTTCTATATAATTGTCCTTGCCTTAAGACTGATGATGGTGTGGGGTAACCAACCAGGTGAGTTAACACACACACTGGCTGGCCTACTGGTACCAAATGTAACCCCATACTTTGTCCAAATTGTAATTGTAAGTTAATTCATGAAGCCTAGGGTAATATTGCACCAACCTCTGCTTGTTTTGTTGGTTGTAAGAATTATTATGTAGAAATATCTTTTTATTTTATTTTTTGATAATGTACCTATGCTATTTTTGCAAGAGATGTTAGATACGTGTGATATTTTTTATAGCTGGCACATATTAGGTCTCAGATGGAGTTTCACAAGTGGCCCAAATATTATTTCTAATTAACAATGCATGAATGTTTCAAAATTTATAATTTTTCATGCATGATCTTATTTGCTGATATAGATTTAATAAATTTATAGGATAATCTCAGAAATCATGCCACCTCATGTATTTAAATAAAAATTGGCAAACTTATACTTCACATTATGCACTATATTATCATGAAGGATTTAGTTGTTGGTCTTGCTCACTTAAGCAATGAAATACGTCATAAATGTATCTCTTGATCAGCAGATATCATTTGGTCCGTACCGAAGAATGCCAAGGTTAGGTCCAGATTAGGTAAGATCAATTTATTCCTAATTTGTGTATTTTCCCACGTCCAAAACCCATAAATTCCCAGGCTCTACCACAAGATTGTAGGAGTAGGAGAAGGGTGGCAGAAGGATTATAATACATAATTTTCCACAAGTAGTTCTTAAAACAAAACAAAACACACAAATGGATGGATGTATGATTCCATAGTTTTACTCCTAAATTCTTGTCATTTCTCTAATTGGATTATCTTCTCTTTCACAGAATGAAAAAAATATCATGCAGAATGTCAAGAAAATTAACCAAACTGGCGGTGGACCTCCTCCAACACCAGCCAAGTTTGATGAGTTGTAGAAAATTGTCCAGGATATCATCCCAGGTTTTCTGCTCTTACCACACAAAATTTTTGAGAACTCATGCGTGTCTCGGTTCCTGGAAGACGATGAAGACGACCCTCAACAGAATAGTAAAGACTGTAGTAAGGATACAAATTTTAATATTTGTATTTCATTAAAGCATAACGTAGAATTTATTACATGTTTCACTACATACATCAAATCATACTGTGAAAAATTGATTGGTCCTGTATTGGTCAGTTCTGTGTATTTGGAATACTGTATAATCTCTAGGAATTTCATTCTTATATTTACTGCACTGCCCAAACATAATTCACAAGCAGGGCCAGACTGTGCCAATTTCTGGTTCGGCTGGAAGAAGCTGGATACTTATGTAGCTTAATGCATTAACAGGTAGAGTTGATGGTTCCCTGGAAGAGACAGATGACTGCAGCATTCTCGAGCCATTTTCATTGAGCAAGGTGGATCTTCCTGTGTACAAACCATCTGCAGTGTATTCGAGTGCACAAGCCATCTACTCAGCTTGCAGCCTCATCTCCTCAGCATATATTTGAATACATATATTTCTTGTGAATAAATCTCTTCTAATCCTATTATACAGCTATAGTCGTGGCAGCCAACTTTGACCCTTAAATCATGGTACCTTGGCAACACAACAATGTACCGTACTTTACATTTGAAGTGTCACCAGAGTACGATAATTTTAAGGTCAGAGTCAGCTGTCGTGTCTATAGTTTGTTTATTGGTTAATTAGTAAACTCAAATATTTATTTCCATCACATTTTATTTAGTGAAATTTGAATTCATATATATATTATAATATAATAATATCCTGAATTATGTCATATATAAATTACATACCTTAATAAAATAGATACTTGTAATCACTGATTCTTCATTTACTTTTCCCAGTGCTTTGAAATCTATAAGAAAACAGTCTATTATGCAGACTTACATGTAAATTATAATTTAAAGAGTATGAATGATATTATGGACTTACATGTAAATTATAATTTAAAGAGTATGAATGATATTATGCAGACATATGTAAATTATAATTTAAAAAGTATGAATGATATTATGGAGATTTACATGTAAAATTTTAGAGAGGCATCACACACGGCTTGAACATTAAGAGACATGTATCCTTTTCTGCAATGATATAGCTCGGCATTATTACCTCTTGGACTCTGGATTTTAATATGGCTACAGTCTATGGATCCAATCACTCCAGGCACATATGAAACGCCTCCACAGTTATCTGCATTTCATTCTGTCCAGGAAATTTAATATATCTTTGAGTCAGATGAGCAATAGCAGTTGCTATCCTCTTTACCGATGCTGTGGACATCTCCAGGCAATTCCCCATTGATATATGGAAGTTTCCAGTTGCCATGTATCTCAGTGCAGCAAGAAGCTGAAGATACTGTGGTACACTACATCCTATAAGACAATGGAAGAAAAAAATTGTTACTTAAATGTTGATTATGAAAAGGACGCACAATAAATAAACATATCATAAACTGATTAGCACTGCAGACAAAATGTACTGAAAATTAACAAGTAAACAATATCTTAACTTGGTAAATATATGCTATGGTTTAGCAAAATATCTGAGAATTCTCTGTACCGGTATGTATTTCTTGCTCTTTTTTTTATATATATATATATAGAGAGAGAGATTTTCATACATATTTTTTGTTGTTCTATTCATATTTTCAGTTTAGGTTAGGTCAGGTCAGGTTGGAATAATAACAATAATTGGCAATTATTAATTTCCAATTATCCCAAATAATAAGTTTTTCCCCACCCATAAGATTATTGGCTAGGGGATATGTATACAAGTGATTTCCACTCAATATTACAGATAAAAATGAATAGAACAACAAATATGTATGAAAATCTGCAGCTCTTTCATAGATTGTTGTTTTTCCTTATAAGGGAAATTGTAGTTCCCTGTTCTGTGGCTAAACTATATGTTTACCCTTAACTTACCTCTACCATTAGCAACTCTTGGCAAACTAGGTCTGATTTCCTAAAGAAAGTCACTCACAGCATACTTGGACAATCTGAATCTCTGAACAAATTCGTGTTCAGCTAAGTTAACGTTAGGTATGCCATGGCACAATTGGGGGTAACCTTCTTGGCTGCAACTCCTCCTCATCAAACTCATCCAATATTCCAACAAAGATCTCGTGCAGGACGTCCTGAAAATGTGGATTTATACCTTAAGTTACAGTAAGATTACAGTACACAATGACCATAAATAAATAAATCACTTAATGTATCCTTAACTGTTAACTTAATATTGTACTCTCATCATCTCATGAATGAAATATATAGAAATCAGTAAGTAATTACCATTGTTTTTCAACTGATGATGCAGGAATTCAACTGGAATTTGGTTGACAGGAGGTGCTGGCTGATTAATGTTGTTGTTGTTGGCTATAATTAGTGAGGGTACCACAAACTTCTTGTAAATGCTTAGGTATATCCAAAAATATACTAATTACAGGCATTATATCATGTAAATAAAATTTAGTGGTACTTTTCTGACAGATTTAAGAGGAAAGAATATGCTTTATTATGGAATAGAGATTATTTATAGTGCAGGCTGCCCGACTCGGGCGAGCACTGGGAGGGGTAGAGCACGGTATAATAACTATAGAGAGGTATACGCATGGGAGCCTTAAAATCATTGCCCGAGAGGGAAGTCTTCTAAAACGCTCAAAACATAGATGGCTTGTGACGTCACGTAGTAAAGCTACTATCTCTGTGCTCGGTAGTCTCTCTGCCCAATAAATGATAAATAAGTAATTATAGACATCCTTCTCGCCATTAGTAGGTAGGAGTTGAAGATATATAGTGACTTATTATTTAAGTTTGGCATTTCATACCGACAAATTGAATTCGTAAGGAAATATTAGGGACAATGTCAGCAGATAGATGTGGGTCACGGACAGTGGTAGTGGATTCGTCAACCTTATTAAGGCCTCCATAGACTATCATTCATGCCTGAGCAAACTAGGTGACTGTGCAATCATTTAAATTTGCCACACACGTGTGATTGACCAAAGAGCTTGTTAGAAATGGTTCAGTCATTTGCGCAAACCATCAATCACACCTACACACGACGTTTATGCCTGCACAACCACCCAGTTTGTACAGGCATGATTGATAGTCTATGGAGGCCTTTATGCTAATACAGTAATTAATGTTGTTATACTGCTATCAGCCCGTGGTTCTGATGGAATGGGCTGCAAAGAAGTCTGCAAAGCTTAACAATTCATTTATTTATTACCATTATTTTTCTGTTGATCTCATAAATTTGGGTAGGTACATAGTATTTCCTCTTCTAGATTTTTACATCAAAATCTAAAATTAATAATGATCTCCCTAACTAACTTCTACTTCACACTGACACCCTTTTGGGTATAGGCTAGGCTACTATATCATCACCCATCCTATGCTAGTGAGCAAACCACCTCTAAGTATTTCTTTTAATAAAAAATCCTGTAGCCTTCTCCACCCAAGTTATTATGGCATTTCATGCTTTCTCTCTAATCCATATTATAAGAAATAGCATATTTTCTTTTCAAACCGTTTATTAAAGTATTGGAAAAGGATGTAACAAAGGCTGAAATTACATTTTATTCTCATAATATAGCAGTCATATATATATATATATATATATATATATATATATATATATATATATATATATATATATATATATATATACTGTATTACAAAATTATATATATAATAACTTATTTGGAGGTAATATAGTTAATATCAAGTACTCAAGGTGTAAAATAAAGTATCACAAAATTATATACTAACTTCTTTGGACACAGAGTTGTACGGTACTAAAGTTACACTTGACTTCTCTATATTAGTATTACAAAAATATATATTATAACTTCTTTGGACACAGAGTTGTACTAAAGTTACAATTGACTACAAGGTATAAAATACTGTATAGTATTACAAAATTAAATATTAACTTTTTTGGACACATAATGAGCTTTACTAAAGTTACAATTGACTACTCAAGGTATAAAATATAGGATTACAAAATTATATATATTATGTTCTTTTCACACACAGAGTTGCACTAAACTTACAATTGACTAAGCGAGGTATAGAATATCACATGTTGTGTAAATTAAAGAGCTTATCCTACGTAAAATATTTTTTCCTATGTAAAAAAAAAGTAATATATAGTCAAATAAATATATAAAGTAGCCTATCAGTGGTACATTATATCACATGTACTGTATATTCTATCACAGAGGAACACTATAAGGTACCATGTACAGTATGCTTACCTGTTGTATCACAACACCCTTCAAACCATACAGAACAGAGCCCTAAAGACTATCACAGGCTGCACAGCTACCATACCTACAGACCATCTAACTTACACTATGAAACCAAAGTCCTCAAAATCAAGGATCATCTTGACATGAGAGGCACACAAACACTTGCTGCAGCCTCCACAAACCCACACCATCCACTACACTACATGGCACAACACCCACACATGCTAAGGAACATCAAAACAACACCCAGTACACAATACCATACACAAATACTATCATCTCTTACACCCTGCCCACCCCAAACCAATCTCCAGAAACATATCCATACTCAAATCACTCATCAGTCCATCCAAACACTCAAAAACAACACCCAGCTGCATGCACCACCTCCTGACATTTCTGGGGAATTTATGATATTTTAGATTGCTGGTTTTGGCAGGTGTGCAGCCATATACTGCACATATTCTTGGTTTCCACATAAGGCACAGATGAGTCAATATATAAATAAATTAAGGCAAAAACGGGTCAAAAACGCAGAGCTATCACATCTACCACACCAATACAACCGAGGATGTTTACTTGACTACGTGACGTCACAACAGGGTCTGAGAAAGCCCGCGGTTCCAATAATATCCGCCATGCGCACACCTCTCTCGTCATTAGCCTATACCGTAGGGTAGAGTTCCCGAGCCCGGGCGCCCGAGTGTTCCAATAATGTGGTCGGGAAGAGGGCTCGGACGGCCTCAGAAACACCACTGAGAAAACCAAAACTCGCTCGGGTGCTAGCAAACGAGGCTCGGGCGACTGAGAAAACGGCTGGATGTGTGTGTGTAGTGAGAGAGAGAGAAAGACATACATACAGACAACACCACTACATTACTGCCATATATACGGACACATTATTATGGTCCTGACTCACACGATGAACTGATTACTGAACATCAACTTAATGGTCAGTATAGGTGATAATAATAATAATAATAATAATAATAATAATAATAATTAGTATGTGAGAGAGAGAGAGAGAGAGAGAGAAGTGTATGTGTGTGTGTAGAGAGAGAGAGTATGTGTGTGTGTGTGGGAGAGAGGGAGAG
>JAWQEG010000198.1:112500-130000 GCA_033782935.1 Petrolisthes cinctipes
ATGATGAAACTATCCAACTTGTACATACCATTGTTTAAATTCATATTAATATTTTCTGTGTGTTTAATCAAACTTGACTCTATGATGTTTCTATTTACGGATGAATTACAAGATATGATTGATGAAGCATTATCCCAGTCAATACAATGATTATTGTCTCTCATATGAATAAATAAAGCATTAGATTCTTGTCCGGTCCTAACACTATATTTATGCTGTTTGACCCTGGTTGAAAGGTCTTTTCCAGTTTGTCCTATATAGAACATATTACATTCTTTACAAGGTACTTTGTAGATACACCCACATGAGGAATTGGGTGAATTTTTGATCAACATTTTCTTGACTGTGTTATCATTGCAAAAGGCAACATTAACATTCCATGTTCTTAGAAGATGAGGGATTTGGGCAAATTTATCACTGTAGGGTAATATCAGTAAGTTTTTATTGTCACGGGGTAGGGGAGGTTCAACCCTATAAAATGATGTTCTTGCCAATTTTAAGGCTTTATCCAAAAATGGTTTGGGGTATTTTAATTTTGCTCCAATGTCAGAGATAAATCCAAATTCCTCATCCATGAATTCAGGACTACATACACGTAGAGCACGTAAGTACATGGAAGAGAAAACAGACAGTTTGACTTTATCGTGGTGTGCAGAGTAAAAATGAATATATGACAAAACATTGGTTGGTTTCCTGTAAATGCTAAACTTAAAGGTGTTGTCTACCCTATGAATCAGGCAATCCAAAAATGGCAATTTTCCATCCTCAATTTCAATGGTAAAATTAATGGAAGGGGCTAAGTTGTTAAGCAATGGCCGAAAGTTATCTAGATTTTCAGTGCATGGCCAGAGGCAAAGTACGTCATCTACGTACCTGTACCATACAGCATTACTGGGTAAAATGTTATTAAGCAGTTTCTTCTCAAAAAACTCCATGTACAAATTACTCAAAACTGGGGAGAGTGGATTGCTTAATAACATTTTACCCAGTAATGCTGTATGGTACAGGTACGTAGATGACGTACTTTGCCTCTGGCTATGCACTGAAAATCTAGATAACTTTCTGCCATTGCTTAACAACTTAGCCCCTTCCATACCGAATTTCTGCTCAAAATATTCATCTTGAAAAACAAATTTGCAGTCTTTAATGCATAGCTTAATCAATTTTAAGATAGCATTTTTGGTGATAGGGAGAGGGATGTTATCAAGTATTTCATCAAGATAATCCAAAAGGTCGTCAACAGGAACTTTGGTAAATAGAGAATTAACATCAAAACTCACAAGCTTAAATGCACCAGTTACCTGTAAATTGTTAAGTTTTTCTACTAAGTCAACATTGTTTTTTATGTTGGAGTCTGAAATTGTGCCAACTAAAGGGCATAGCAAGGAAGTTAACCACTTTGATAATTTATAGGTGATGGATCCCACAGAACTATTAATAGGTCTGGCTGGATTATTGGGCTTGTGAGTTTTAATTAGTCCATACATGTAGGGCAGGGAAGGAGAACGAGAGGAGAACTGTTTAATGAGTTGATCATTACCCTTTAAAACTGTTTTCATTTTCTTATTGAACTGAGAATTCACCGTTTCAATGGGATTCTTCCTTAGCTTCGAGTACGTTACATCGTCACTTAATAAATCTTTCATTTAGAGTATATAATCATCTTTTTTCATGATAACTACTGCATTCGACTTGTCAGCTTTCGTAATGTGCATTTCACTGTCATTTTTCAAGGTTTTAATAGCAGAGGTAAATCTTTTAGGGCAATTTGGAATTGACTGTTTTGAAATAGCAGAATATATAATTCCTTTACACAGACTAACTTCCTCACTCGTTAAGTCACTGTATTTTTCCAAGTTACAAAATGCTCTCGTTACATTCACACCACTAATATCCTGTTGGCAAGCAAAACTAATTCCATATCCTAGAGCACTTACTGTATTTTGATATTACTGATATTACCCTACAGTCATAAATTTGCCCAAATCCCTCATCTTCTAAGAACATGGAATGTTAATGTTGCCCTTTGCAATGATAACACAGTCAAGAAAATGTTGATCAAAAATTCACCCAATTCCTCATGTGGGTGTATCTACAAAGTACCTTGTAAAGAATGTAATATGTTCTATATAGGACAAACTGGAAAAGACCTTTCAACCAGGGTCAAACAGCATAAATATAGTGTTAGGACCGGACAAGAATCTAGTGCTTTATTTATTCATATGAGAGACAATAATCATTGTATTGACTGGGATAATGCTTCGTCAATCATGTCTTGTAATTTATTCGTAAATAGAAACATCATAGAGTCAAGTTTGATTAAACACACAGAAAATATTAATATGAATTTAAACAATGGTATTTACAAGTTGGATAGTTTCATCATACAGCCGTTTTCTCAGTCCCTCGGATGGCGCGCTCGGGCGCCCGAGCCCGAGCCTCGGACGCCAGCGCCCGAGAGTGGGTATTCGATTTCTCAGTCAGTCCGAGAGCCCTCCGAGCCTCGTATCCCAGCACGCGCGTGGACTGGTGAGGGTTGGCAACATTGCTCGGGCAGCCTGCGGTGGTTGGTAATACTTACAGACCAAATGTAAACAAACCACCTTCATCACCATGGCAACCAGAGGTACACCACTGAACTTGGAGCAGAAGTTGTTCCTAGCGACCTTGATTATACAGCATCCTATAATAAATTCAAGGAAAGGAGAGTATAATGGTATTCCTCAGTGGAAGAAAGCATGGAAGGAAGTGGAGAAACAATACAACATCCACTTCTTCATGTGTGAAAGGAAGACAGACAAGCAGCTGAAATGATCCTGGGAATGGATTCGAAGAAAGTAAGTCTAATTTATCATAAGAGCACAGTTAAATAGTTATTCTGTTACTTTTATACCAAAGTATGTTGTTCTATATAATTGTCCTTGTCTTAAGACTGATGATGGTGTGGGGTAACCAACCAGGTGAGTTAACAGACCCACTGGCCTACTGGTACCAAATGTAACCTCATACTTTGTCCAAATTGTAATTGTAAGTTAATTCATGAAGCCTAGGGTAATATTGCACCAACCTCTGCTTGTTTTGTTGGTTGTAAGAGTTATTATGTAGAAATATATTTTTATTTTATTTTTTGATAATGTACCTATGCTATTTTTGCAAGAGATGTTAGATACGTGTGATATTTTTCATAGCTGGCACATATTTGGTCTCAGATGGAGTTTTCACAAGTGGCCCAAATGGCATTTCTAATTAACAATGCATGAATATGTTTCAAAATTTATAATTTTTCATGCATGATCTTATTTGCTGATATAGATTTAATAAATTTATAGGATAATCTCAGAAATCATGCCACCTCATGTACTTAAATGAAAATTGGCAAACTTATACTTCACATTATGCACTATATTCTCATGAAGGATTTAGTGGTTGGTCTTGCTCACTTAAGCAATGAATTAGGTCATAAATGTATCTCTTGATCAGCAGATATCATTTGGTCCGTACCGAAGAATGCCAAGGTTAGGTCCAGATTAGGTAAGATCAATTTATTCCTAATTTGTGTATTTTCCCACATCCCAAACCCATAAATTCCCAGGCTCTACCACAAGATTGTAGAAGTAGGAAAAGGGTGGCAGAAGGATTATAATACATAATTTTCCACAAGTAGTTCTTAAAACAAAACAAAACACTCCAATGGATGGATGTGTGATTCCATAGTTTTACTCCTAAATTCTTGTCATTTCTCTAATTGGATTATCTTCTCTTTCACAGAATAAAAAAATATCATGCAGAATGTCAAGAAAATTAACCAAACTGGCGGTGGACCTCCTTGAACACCAGCCAAGTTTGATGAGTTGTAGAAAATTGTCCAGGACATCATCCCAGGTTTACTGCTCTTACCACACAAAATTTTTGAGAACTCGTGCTTGTCTCGGTTCCTGGAAGATGAAGACGACCCTCAACAGAATAGTAAAGACTGTAGTAAGGATACAAATTTTAATAGTTGTATTACATTAAAGCATAACGTAGATTTTATTACATGTGTCACCACATACATCAAATCATACTGTGAAAAATTGATAAGTCCTGTATTGGTCAGTTCTGTGTATTTGGAATACTGTATAATCTCTAGAAATTTCATTCTTATATTTACTGCACTGCCCAAACATAATTCACAAGCAGGGCCAGACTGTGCCAATTTCTGGTTCGGCTGGAAGAAGCTGGATACTTATGTAGCTTAATGCATTAACAGGTACAGTTGATGGTTCCCTGGAAGAGACAGATGACTGCAGCATTCTCGAGCCATTTTCATGGAGCAAGGTGGATCTTCCTGTGTACAAACCATCATCCATAAGACTGCAGTGTATTCGAGTGCACAAGCCATCTACTCAGCTTGCAGCCTCATCTCCTCAGCATATATTTGAATACATATATTTCTTGTGAATAAATCTCTTCTAATCCTATTATACAGCTATAGTCGTGGCAGTCAACTTTGACCCTTAAATCATGGTACCTTGGCAACACAACAATGTACCGTACTTTACATTTGAAGTGTCACCAGAGTACGATAATTTTAAGGTCAGAGTCAGCTGTCGTGACTATAGTTTGTTTATTGGTTAATTAGTAAACTCAAATATTTATTTCCATCACATTTTATTTAGTGAAATTTGAATTCATATATACAGTATAATATAATAATATCCTGAATTATGTCATATATAAATTACATACCTTAATAAAACAGATACTTGTAATCACTGATTCTTTATTTACTTTTATCAGTGCTTTGAAATCTATAAGAAAACAGTCTATTATGCAGACTTAAATGTAAATTATAATTTAAAGAGTATGAATGATATTATGGAGACTTACATATAAATTATAATTTAAAGAGTATGAATGATATTATGCAGACTTACATGTAAATTATAATTTAAAGAGTATGAATGATATTATGGAGACTTACATGTAAATTATAATTTAAAAAGTATGAATGATATTATGGAGACTTCCATGTAAATTATAATTTAAAGAGTATGAATGATATTATGGAGACTTCCATGTAAATTATAATTTAAAGAGTATGAATGATATTATGGAGACTTACATGTAAATTATAATTTAAAGAGTATGAATGATATTATGGAGACTTGCATGTAAATTATAATTTAAAGAGTATGAATGATATTATGGAGATTTACATGTAAAATTTTAGAGAGGCATCACACACGGCTTGAACATTAAGAGACATATATCCTTTTCTGCAATGATATAGCTCGGCATTATTACCTCCTGGTCTCTGGATTTTAATATGGCTACAGTCTATGGATCCAATCACTCCAGGCACATATGAAACGCCTCCACGGTTATCTGCGTTTCATTCTGTCCAGGGAATATAATATATCTTGGAGTCAGATGAGCAATAGCAGTTGCTATCCTCTTTACCGATGCTGTGGACATCTCCAGGCAATCCCCCATTGATATATGGAAGTTTCCAGTTGCCATGTACCTCAGTGCAGCAAGAAGCTGAAGATACTGTGGTACACTACATCCTATAAGACAATGGAAGAAAAAATTAGTTACTTAAATGTTGATTATGAAAAGGACGCACAATAAAGAAACATATCATAAACTGAGTAGCACTACAGACAAAATGTACTGAAAATTAAAAAGTAAACAATATCTTAACTTGGTAAATGTATGCTATAGTTTAGCAAAATATCTGAGAATTCTCTGTACCGGTATGTATTTCTTGCTCTTTTTTTTTTATATAATATATATATATAGAGAGAGAGAGATTTTCATATATATTTTTTGTTCTATTTATATTTTCAGTTTAGGTTAGGTCAGGTCAGGTTGGAATAATTACAATAATTTGGCAATTATTCATTGCCAATTATCCCAAATAATATGTTTTTCCCCACCCATAAGATTATTGGCTAGGGGATATGTACACAAGTGATTTCCACTCAATATTATAGATAAAAATTAATAGAACAACAAATATGTATGAAAATCTGCAGCTCTTTCATAGATTGTTGTTTTTCCTTATAAGGGAAATTGTAGTTCCCTGTTCTGTGGCTAAACTATATGTTTACCCTTAACTTACCTCTACCATTAGCAACTCTTGGCAAACTAGGTCTGATTTCCTAAAGAAAGTCACTCACAGCATCCTTGGACAATCTGAATCTCTGAACAAATTCGTGTTCAGCTAAGTTAACGTTAGGTATGCCATGGCACAATTGGGGGTAACCTTCTTGGCTGCAACTCCTCCTCATCAAACTCATCCAATATTCCAGCAAAGATCTCGTGCAGGACGTCCTGAAAATGTGGATTTATACCTTAAGTTACAGTAAGATTACAGTACACAATGACCATAAATAAATAAATCACTTAATGTATCCTTAACTGGAAACTTAATATTGTACTCTCATCATCTCATGAATGAAATATATAGAAATCAGTAAGTATTTACCATTGTTTTTCAACTGATGATGCAGGAATTCAACTGGAATTTGGTTGACAGGAGGTGCTGGCTGATGAATGTTGTTGTTGGCGGCTATAATTAGTGAGGGTACCTCAAACTTCTTGTAAATGTTTAGGTATATCCAAAAATATACTAATTACAGGCATTATATCATGTAAATAAAATTTAGTGGTACTTCTCTGACAGATTTAAGAGGAAAAAATATGCTTAGTTATGAAATAGAGATTATTTATAGTGCAGGCTGCCGGACTCGGGCGAGCACTGGGAGGGGTATAGCTCCCGAGCCCGGGCGCCCGAGTGTTCCAATAATGTGGTCGGGAAGAGGGCTCG
Source organism: Petrolisthes cinctipes (assembly GCA_033782935.1). NCBI lineage: Eukaryota > Metazoa > Arthropoda > Malacostraca > Decapoda > Porcellanidae > Petrolisthes > Petrolisthes cinctipes. The sequence goes on from JAWQEG010000198.1 coordinate 119,315, forward strand.
GACGGCCTCAGAAACACCACTGAGAAAACCAAACCTCGCTCGGGTGCTAGCAAACGAGGCTCGGGCGGGTGGTCCGAGCGACTAAGAAAACGGCTGATAGACAAGATTGTTAATAAGATAAGTCCAACAGCTATTCCTTAATGACTGAGGATAATCATAGGTTTAGAGGTCATGTCAGGTAAATCCTTGTAGCACCATATGGGTGTATATTGCTTTGAACTCGCAGTGGCATCACCTTCAGGTTGCCAGTTAGTTATTAAGTGTATCGGTATATAAGGTGTCTCTCGGCAACCATTCTTCTACATTCTGTATTTCCCCTGAAGATGTGAATACACGAAAGCGCTTGGGACTCCGTGTTTATTTTTCCTTCCTTGTGGATTTACGCATATATATATATATATATATATATATATATATATATATATATATATATATATATATATATATATATATATATATGCAGCTGCGATGTGAATGAATTAATTATTGTGTGTGTGTGTTTTGTTTTTATTATTTGTATGTGTGTGTGTTATTATCTGTGTGTGTGTGTTTTTTTTTTTTTGTGTGTATGTGTGTGTGTGTGTGTGTGTGTATGAAATAAAAATAAACTCTGTTATTGTAGCTTTTCCGTGTTGTTTAAGATAGTTTATTAAACAGTCTAAATATAATTATTTAGGCCTAAATAATATTAACAATAACAATAATAATAATAATTATTATTATAATAAATTATTATTGTTGTTGGTGATGGTTAATATTTAGCAAACAATTCCTCCAAATTATTCCAAGTGTAACACTCCATTCTTTTCTTAAGTCACTCTTTATATTAATGAGCCGTTTTCTCTTTGCTAAGATTAACGGAGAGAATGGAGAGTGGTAGGTTAATATGATGTACAGTCTCCTCCACTCCTGCTTTCACCAGTTCAGCGTTGCCAACATATACACCCGGCATCATGTGAGCTACCAGTTTCGACTCTCGCATCCGAAACAACTGCCAGTAAGAGTAAAGGTTGATGGCAGGTGTTTCGGATGCGAAAATCGGAACTGGTAGCTCACCCGATGCCTGGTGTATAAGTTGGCAATGCTGAACTGGTGAAAGCGGGAGTGGAGGAAACTGTACATATTATATTACCCTATATGAATTAATTAATTGTGTTGTAATTATTATTAGGAAAGTATGTTATGTATTATGTGTCAAGTTATTTTATAATTACCTGTTTAGTTTTGAAGTGAATTGTAATTATTTGTCAATTATTATTTTTATTGAAATTAATGTTAAGGTGAATGTGGCTTAAACTCCGTTTGTCATACGAGTTGTTTTAAACAGGTGATGCGTTATTGAATAATCCATGTTGAAGGGACTAATTAAATGTTGAGTAGTTCCCATCTTAATTTTCATAACTTTTCAATCCTTGTAATCCTTATTTTTCTAAAATTTAGGTCGAGAGAGAAAATGGCATGTGTTTGAAAGTGATGGGAAAGGAAGTTCTAATATTCAGTAAGGAGGACTGCTAAGTATTATTTGTTATTAATTATTAGTATTATTTAGCTATGATTGTGAAGTTTATTTATTTTTGTATGAAAGAAGCTTAATTAAAGATTAATTTTGTTAAGTGTATTAGAGGGGAGAAAGTAGAGAAATGTTGGGGAAAATAGAGGTTATTGTACACAGCTGCGAGAGAGAGCAATTGCCTACGGGGTTCACAGGTTGAAAGAAGGGATACTAATCATTGTGTAACCCGGCTCTTCAATTATAGGTTCGTCCGAGATTCGCTCTACAGTTGTTGAGTATAAATGATTTGAATTAATAGTTTGTACTTTGGTGGCTGTAGGGGTAGTGATAAACAGGAAGTGTCTACAATGTGTGTTGATATCAGAAGGCTGTAAGAGGTGAGAATATGGTATTATTTATAATTTAAATGCATTGTGTAACCCGGCTCCTCAATTATAGGTTGCCATCTTGTCGGCGTGCCTCCCATGTTGGTTATTGGTTCTGTGAACTGTGTCCGCTTTATTTAGAAGGATAACAATATTAATTAATAGTGTTCAGCAGTCCGTCCAGGTAATTTTAGTTATTTATTATAAGGGGTTAAGAGGGAATTTAAGGTATTTTTGGTGAGTAAGGGGAATGGTGGCACGTATGGTTGTAGAATAGATATTTCCATGAATCCTGCCATATCTTTGACATCGTATACAGCGTTGTGATGTGACATAGTTCTTGCTCTGATATATGCTTGTGGAGATATAGTAGGTACTGTAATATCTATTCTGAGTGTTTGTTACAGTGAATTTTTGGGAGTAAATGGGAAGGGTTTTTTGTTAATGAAATGGCCAGATCTCTCTTCATTTAATTATTATTATTATTATTATTATTATTATTATTATTATCATTATTATATTATAGATAGTCATTTTTGGTAGTAGTAAGTTAGGTCGATAATAATATCAGGAGCGTTAAACATTTATATATTTAATTAGAAGTAATTAATTGTGGTTTGCTCTGTTAATAATTAATTAAGTGAGGGTGTAAAAGTAAAGGGAGGAATCAGTCATATTAAATTCGGTCAATGTTATTAGTTTTTTAATCAGTCAGAAATAAATAAAGGTTGTTAAAATTAATAGAGACTCTTTATTGTTCCATTTACGCTCTGCATGATTTTCGGCTTCCTCTGAGGTCTTGGTAATGACCACAGGAACCGTATATTTTTTTGTGTGTACATTTTTTTTCCTTTAATTTATTTTTATTTTCACCGGTAATTATATATTTGGTCAGGACAGTACCAGTCGTTACACAAACAACAGGATACCATTATAATTATTCATGGGTTCTTCTGTTTCCTGGCATTTTTTGGAGGAATCAAGGCACTCCAATGTACTATAAAAAAAATTAGTTATACCCATTGAAGGGATGGTTATTATTATTATTATTGTTAGAATTTTTTGGGGGGGATGGTGGGGTGAAATGGAAGGGTATACTGATGACTCCAAAGTATATTTTTCGTGCCAAAATATATCCTTCATTAGTATTTCATTCATGCCAAAATATATCCTTTGTGCCAAAATATCCTTCAATAGTATTTCATTCGTGCCAAAATATATCCTTTAGTGCCAAAATATCCTTCATTAGCATTACATTAGTGTTTGTATGTGAGGAAAGAACACCTATATATAATTATTAACCTCTAAATAAATAAGTACCATATAAATTTGTCCCATAATAAATATAATTAAATTTTGTCACTTATTGATAGTTTAATGATTAAGGTGGTAATTCACTTTTGTTACACTGGAGTGCCTTGATTCCTCCAAACTATGCCAGGACACAGACCCCCTCAGGGGTACAAATAGGGGAGATGTTGGTTGGTTATTTTAGAGGAATCACAGACCTCCTTAAAACTCACTAACACAAAAATCGTCCCTTAATTAAGAAAGTTATAGTGGATTTTTTTTTTTTTTTTTTTTTTTTTTTTTGTGGATCATGACAAATTAATTTATGGGGAGAGGTGTAAGATTTTCAATGGATTCCTCGGTTTGCATCTTTTGGGGGTTGTAGCAGTGGTTGTTGTTGTTGTTGGGGTTGTAGTTGTTGGTGGAGGGGTTGTTGTCATTGTTGCTGGAGGGGTTGTCGTTGTTGGTGGAGGAGTTGTTGTAGTTGTTGTTGGTGGAGGGGTTGTTGGGGTTGTTGCAGTAGTTCTAGTTGTAGTTGTTGGTGGAGGGGTTGTTGTAGTAGTAGTTGTAGTTGTAGTTGGTGGACAGGCTACAGGAGGAGAGGGTTGTCGAGAAGGAGTTGTAGTTGTTGTTGCAGTGGGTTCTTCAGTTGTTGTGGTTGTGGGTTCTTTAGTTGTTGTTTTGGTTGTGGGTTCTTCAGTTGTTGTTGTGGTTGTGAGTTCTTCAGTTGTGTTTGTGGTTGTGGGTTCTTCAGTTGGTGTGGTTGTGGGTTCTTCTGTTGTGATTGTGGGTTCTTCAGTTGTTGTAGTGGGTTCTTCAGTTGTTTTTGTGGTGGTTGTCGGTTCTTCAGTTGTTGTGGTGGTTGTGGGTTCTTCAGTTGTTGTTGTAGTGGTTGTAGTGGATTCTTCTGTTGTTGTTGATGTTGTTGTTGTTGTTGTTGTGGTTGTGGGGTCTTCAGTTGTTGTTGTTGTGGTTGTAGTGGATTCTTCTGTTGTTGTTGTTGTTGTGGTTGTGGTTGTGGGGTCTTCAGTTGTTGTTGTTGTAGTGGATTTTTCTGCTGTTGTCGTCTGAGGAGGAGGATAATCTATACTAGGATCCACCGAAGTCGTAGATGGCAAAATCCGATAGCAAAAGTTGACACACCTATACTCTGGTCCACAGGTAGGACACTCTGACAATGAGGCTTCCTGCTGATACTCCTGCTCTTGTTGGTACTCCTGTTTCTGCTGCATGTGGTCCTGCTGTTTTTGTTGGTACTCCTGTTTCTGCTGCATATGGTCCTGCTGTTTTTGTTGGTACTCCTGCTTCTCTTCTTGTTGGTACTCCTGCTGCTGCTGCATTTGGTCCTGCTCTTGTTGTTGATACTCTTGCTTTTGGTTGTAGTTGTCATGGTAGTGTTCTTGTTGTTTCTGGTTGTAGTTGTCATGGTAGTGTTGTTTCTGTTTCTGGTTGTAGTTGTCGTGGTAGTGTTCTTGTTGTTTCTGGTTGTAGTTGTCGTGGTAGTGTTCTTGTTGTTTCTGGTTGTAGTTGTCGTGGTAGTGTTCTTGTTGTTTCTGGTTGTAATTGTCGTGGTAGTTTTTATGTAGTTTCTGGTTGTAATTGTCGTTGTAGTAGTTGTGTTGTTTCTGGTTGTAGTGGTCATGTTGTTTCTGCTTCTGGTAGTCGTTGTCGTTGTAGTAGTGTTGTTTCTGCTTCTGGTAGTCGTCGTAGTAGTGGTATTGTTTCATATTTTGGTTGTGATGTTGGTAGTTGTAGCACTGGGGTTTATACTGTTGTTGTGTGTGTTGTTGTTGGAAGTAATGATGTTGTTGCTTCTTCTTCATCTTCTTCTGCTGGTATTGTGGGTAGAGGAGATGATATGGGGACCTTTGACGCCCCCAGAGTGACATTCCAGGCATAAACACAGGTCCAAAATTCATGGGCTTAAACATAGGCTGGTACTGATAGACAAGGGACCACATGTAAAATGATTGTTGCTGTTGTTGTGGTTTTCTTGGTATCGACCACGGCTGCTGGAATTTCCCTGGACCCTTAAAGATACGTTGTTGATGGTCTTTCCTGTTCCCTGGACCCTTAAACATACTTTGGCAATGGTCTTTCATGTAACTCTTACCCTGGAATTGGCCCGGACCCTTAAACATACGATGGCGATGGTCTTTCGTGTTCCCTGGACCCTTAAATATGCGGTGTTGATGGTCTGTCATGTTCCGTGGACCCTTAAGCATACTTTGTTGATGGTCTTTCATGTAACTCTTGCCCTGATGACACAAGTTGATGCTATTGATGTCATTATGCACTGCCACTGGAAGGGGTCGGTTGAAGGGATGGTTGAGTAAGTCTGTTTTTGCAGCAGGTTGTTTCTCTGTGGGTGGGTGAGTGGTGTTGGGTGCTGGTGGTGGTGAGTGAGTGGTCTTGGGTGGTTTTGGTTGGATGTGAGAGGTTGTGGGTGCTGCTGGTGGGTGAGTGGTCTTGGGTGCTGGTGGTGGTGGGTGAGTGGTGTTGGGTGTTGCTGGTGGTGGGTGAGTGGCCTTGGGTGCTGGTGGTGGTGAGTGAGTGGTCTTGGCTGCTGGTGGTGGTGGGGGAGTGGCCTTGGGTGGCTTTGGTTGGGTGTGAGAGGTTGTGGGTGCTGCTGGTGGGTGAGTGGTGTTGGGTGTTGCTGGTGGTGGGTGAGTGGCCTTGGGTGCTGGTGGTGGTGGGTGAGTGGTCTTGGCTGCTGGTGGTGGTGGGGGAGTGGCCTTGGGTGGCTTTGGTTGGGTGTGAGAGGTTGTGGGTGCTGCTGGTGGGTGAGTGGTGTTGGGTGTTGCTGGTGGTGGGTGAGTGGCCTTGGGTGCTGGTGGTGGTGGGTGAGTGGTCTTGGCTGCTGGTGGTGGTGGGGGAGTGGCCTTGGGTGGCTTTGGTTGGGTGTGAGAGGTTGTGGGTGCTGCTGGTGGGTGAGTGGTGTTGGGTGTTGCTGGTGGTGGGTGAGTGGCCTTGGGTGCTGGTGGTGGTGGGTGAGTGGTCTTGGCTGCTGGTGGTGGTGGGGGAGTGGCCTTGGGTGGCTTTGGTTGGGTGTGAGAGGTTGTGGGTGCTGCTGGTGGGTGAGTGGTGTTGGGTGTTGCTGGTGGTGGGTGAGTGGTCTTGGGTGCTGGTGGTGGTGGGTGAGTGGTCTTGGGTGCTGCTGCTGCTGGTGGGTGAGTAGTCTTGGGTGCTGGTGGTAGTGGGTTAGTGATCGTGGGTGCTGGTGGTAGTGGGTTAGTGATCGTGGGTGCTGGTGGTAGTGGGTGAGTGATCGTGGGTGCTGGTGGTAGTGGGTTAGTGATCGTGGGTGCTGGTGGTAGTGGGTTAGTGATCGTGGGTGCTGGTGGTAGTGGGTGAGTGATCGTGGGTGCTGGTGGTAGTGGGTTAGTGATCGTGGGTGCTGGTGGTATTGGGTGAGTGATCGTGGGTGCTGGTGGTAGTGGGTGAGTGATCGTGGGTGCTGGTGGTAGTGGGTGAGTGGTTTTGGGTGCTGCTGGTGGGTGAGTGGCCTTGGGTGCTGCTGGTGGCGGGTGAGTGACCTTGGGTGCTGCTGCTGCTGGTGGGTGAGTGGTCTTGGGTGCTGGTGCTGAGTGAATAGTCTTGGGTGCTGGTGGTGGGTGAGTGGTTATGGGTGTTGAAGTCATGGGTGCTGGTGGTGGGTGAGTGGTTGTGGGTGCTGGTGGTAGTGGGTGAGTGATCGTGGGTGCTGGTAGTAGTGGGTGAGTGGTCGTGGGTGATGGTGGTGGTGGTGGGTGAGTGGTTATGGGTGTTAAAGTCATGGGTGCTGGTGGTAGTGGATGAGTGATCGTGGGTGCTGGTGGTGGGTGAGTGGTTGTGGGTGCTGTTGGTAGTGGGTGAGTGATCGTGGTGGGTGCTGGTGGTGGGTGAGTGGTTGTAGGTGCTGAAGTCATGGGTGCTGGTGGTAGTGGGTGAGTGATCCTGGGTGCTGGTGGTAGTGGGTGAGTGGTCGTGGGTGGTGGTGGTGGTGGGTGAGTGGTCTTGGGTGCTGCTGGTGGTGCTGGGTGAGTGGTCATGGGTGCTGGTGGTGGATGAGTGGCCATGGGTGCTGGTGGTGATGGGTGAGTGATCGTGGTGGGTGCTAGTGGTGGGTGAGTAGTCTTCTGTGATACTCGTGGGTGAGTAGTCTTGTGTGCTGGCATTATGGGTGCAATTTTTATGCGTAAAATTGGAAGTACAAAAGGAGGTGGTCTTCTGAATATGGGTGATTTTGGCTGGGTGTGAGTAATCTTGGGTGGTTTTGGCTGGGTGTGAGTAATCTTGTTTGCTTTTGGCAGGGTGTGAGTAGTCGTGGATTCTTGTGGTAAGTAAGTAATCATGGGTGGTTCTGTAGGGTAAGTATACATGGGTGGTTCTGTAGTGTAAGTATACAGGGGTGGTTCTGTTGGGTAAGTAATCATGGGTGGTTCTGTAGGGTAAGTATACAGGGGTGGTTCTGTAGTGTAAGTATACAGGGGTGGTTCTGTTGGGTAAGTATACATGGGTGGTTCTGTAGGGTAAGTATACATGGGTGGTTCTGTAGGGTAAGTATACAGGGGTGGTTCTGTAGGGTAAGTATACATGGGTGGTTCTGTTGGGTAAGTATACATGGGTGGTTCTGTAGGGTAAGTATACATGGGTGGTTCTGTAGGGTAAGTATACAGGGGTGGTTCTGTAGGGTAAGTATACATGGGTGGTTCTGTTGGGTAAGTATACATGGGTGGTTCTGTAGGGTAAGTATACATGGGTGGTTCTGTAGGGTATGTATACATGGGTGGTTCTGTAGGGTAAGTATACATGGGTGGTTCTGTAGGGTAAGTATATATGGGTGGTTCTGTAGGGTAAGTATACATGGGTGGTGCTGTAGGGTAAGTATACAGGGGTGGTTCTGTAGGGTAAGTATACATAGGTGGTTCTGATGGGTAAGTATACATGGGTTCTTGTGGTGTGATCGTTGGTGCAGGTGGGTTGTTGGATTTCCTTGGGGCACGAGGCACTATGATTGGGGCGGGTACCATGATCACAGATGGTGGTGTAGTCGAAGTGGTTATTGGTGTAGATGGTGGTGTAGTGTAAGTGGGTATTGGTGTAGATGGTGGTGTAGTAGAAGTGGGTATTGGTGTAGATGGTGGTGTAGTAGAAGTGGGTATTGGTGTAGATGGTGGTGTAGTAGAAGTGGGTATTGGTGTAGATGGTGGTGTAGTAGAAGTGGTTATTGGTGTATATGGTTGTGTAGTAGAAGTGGGTATTGGTGTATATGGTGGTGTAGTAGAAGTGGGTATTGGTGTAGGACTCTGATTCAATGAGGGTTGTGTAGAATCAAATTGAGGCATTGGTTCCAGCTCCTCTCCTTGGGTAATATAAGTAATATATGGTAATTCCTTTTGGAGTTGGTTAGTAGAGCGTGCTGGCATGGACTCTGAGATCAGTGTGGTTTCTGGAAGGCTGATGGTGTGTGCATGATGGATATGTTTCCCTGCATTCTCACTACTACTATATTTAATGGAATGGAAAGATTGAATGGATTTATCTTCGCGGTTATAGGAACGAGCATGACGCGTTCTGAAGGTAGAATCACTGCTAACGATCTCAGGGTTGGTATCGATGCTGAAGGTAGATGGGTGTTGTTGGTCTCTCGTGAAAACCTGGGCATGCGCTGGTAGAATATTAGGTTGGTCAGGGTTAGTGTTGACACTGAAGGAAGTTGAGTCATCCTGGTCTTTGGTTAGAACCTGGGCATGCACTGGTAGAATCTTAGGTTGGTCAGGAATGCTAGCACTCGGGTTGATGTCGTTGCTGTAGAAGGCGGCGTTTGCGGTGCTATGTGTTGGTTTATCAGTGTTGGTGTGGGCTTGTCCTGGAAATGCTTTGGTACTCGTGGGTTGGACAAATGATTCCCCAGGCAGAGAGGAACACATCACGGCCATAGCTGACACCACCATGACCACCGCTACCACATGTGTCGTCTGTTGGTTGGAGGTTAGGTCAAGTTAGGTTACGTTTGGTTAGGTTAGGTCAAGTTAGGTTAGGTTAGGTTGGGTAAGGTTATGTTAGGTTAGGTTGAGTTAGGTTGGATTGGGTTATACTAGTTAAGATTAGGTTACGTTTGGTTAAGTTAATCAGGTTAGGTTAGGTTTGGTTAGGTTAGGTCAGGTTAGGTTAGGCTAGATCAGGTTAGATTGGGTTATAATAGTTTAGATTAGGTTAGGTTAGATTAGGTTAGGTTAGTTCAGGTTAGATTAGGTTAGTTTAGGTCAGATTAGATTAGGTTAGGTCAGGATCCCCTATTAGTATCATTGAGGTGAATTTGTTTCCTGTCATAGTTTGGAGGAAGCAGTAGCCCCAAAAATTTACCTAAAATAGGACCCACGTGTTGTAGTCAGAAATTTTGAGGTTAGTGAGTCCTTCAAATATTGCCACGAAACACCACCTATATGGAAGGAGAGTGTTTCGTGGCATAGTCAGAAGGAAACAAAAGCCTCCAGTTCTCATTCATGATCACAGGGTCCTTAAGGGGAAAGTTTTGTGTTGGTAAATCTGGAGCAACCAAATCCTCCAAACTATTCCAGGCAACAGGATACCATTATTTTCTTCATCTGGGTTTGTTTCCTGGCATAATTTGTTGGAATCAAGGCACTCCAATCCATGTACCAAAAAAAGAATTATCACCTTAAAGGGGTATATAGCACATTGTTTTGGGTGGTACCATAAATCTGGAGCAAATGATTCCTCCAAACTATTCCAGGCAACAGCATACCATTATTTTTCTTCATCTGGGTCTGTTTCCTGGCATAATTTGGAGGAATCAAGGCACTCCAATGTACCAAAAGTATATTATCCCCTTAAATTCACTCAAAACTCACTCAAAAAGCCAATACACTTACCATGGTGAAGGGTGGCTTTTTGGCTGTCTGGCTGGCTGGTTGGCTGGCTTGTTTTCTTGCTGGCTAGGACGAGTGATTTATGAAGAGGGAAAGTTGAAAAAGGCACAGAATAAAGGGAGAATGAAGATCGAGAAAGCAGGGAAAGAAGGGAGAAGGAAGATCAAGAAGGAGTATGTATGTGGTGGGGCTGAGGGATTTATGGAAGAAAGGGGGAAGAAGGAAGATCGAGAAAGCACAGAAAGAAGGGAAAAGCAAGAAAGCACAGAGAAGGAAAATGTAGAAAGCACAGAAGGAAAATCGACAAAGCACATAGAAGGAAAATGAAGAAAGGACAGAGAAGGAAAATGGAGAAAGGGAAAATGAAGAAAGCACAGAGAAGGAAAATGAAGAAAGCACAGAGAAGGAAAATTAAGAAAGCACAGAAGGAAAATCGACAAAGCACAGAGACGGAAAATGGAGAAAGGGAAAGGGAATAAAGCACAGAGGAGGAAAGTGAAGAAAGCACAGAGGAGGAAAGTGGAGAAAGCACAGAGAAGGAAAGTGAAGAAAGCACAGAGAAGGAAAAGTAATCCTCTGCAACGACGTGCTTGATACGATGGATGGTGTTACTACGATGACTGTTGTTGTGGGTAACGATAGC
>JAWQEG010000198.1:137500-165000 GCA_033782935.1 Petrolisthes cinctipes
TCTTCCCTTCGTACCCTAATCATTAACTTCCGCAGTATCATAAACAAAAGAGCCGCCTTTCACCAAACCCTCCAGACCTATGACCCCGACATTATTATAGGGACAGAGACCTGGCTCACACCTGACATCCAGGACAGTGAAATTTTCCTGACGGACAGTCCCTATAATATGACCCTACACAGGAAGGACAGAATAGACGATAAACATGGCGGAGTCCTAATTGCGACAAAGCCAGGACTAGTTGCGACCCCAGCCACCGAACAGAACGCAGACTCTGAAATCATATGGACTAAAATACAGATACAGGGCTGCAGGACACTCATTATAGGATCCTTTTATCGTCCCCCAAATTCAAACTTAGAATACCTGCAGACCCTTGACGATTGTCTATCTAAAATTGACCCCTCCAAAAATATATGGCTGGCTGGTGACTTTAACCTTCCCGACATAAACAGGACAGCACAGGCGACACTGGACAATTCCACCCATGAAGGCGACTTACTATTACAGACTGATAGGAAACTCTTACATGAAATTTTCATTGACATAATTAACACCCACTCACTTACTCAAACAGTACTCGAACCAACACGCACACAAGTCAGTGTAGAAAGACATAACCCTAACATAAGACATGGGGTCACATCCAACATATTAGACTTATTTCTCACAAACAACATTTCCTTAATTAATTACAAGGACACGAGTACTACCTGGTCTTAGTGACTATGAGGTGATACTCATTGACGCAAACATCAAGCTTGACCGGTATTACAACATTGCTACACAACATTTCCTTGTTACACACCCACAAGACAAAGCCAACGCACTTAACACACAATTCCAGTCCGTTATTACCCATGAACATGAACACTTACCAGACATGCCAACACCATCACACCCACCAATCCCTCCCATTCATATAAACACCCAAGGAATTGAGAAACTTTTGTCTGAGGTAGACATACACAAAGCGACTGGACCAGACAATACACCCTGCAGGATATTGAAAACTAACACCAATGTTCTTGCCCCTGTCCTGCAGGTTATATTCTCACAGACTTTACAGACCGGTGAAATCCCTCAAGACTGACTTTTGGCAAATGTGACCCCAATTTTTAAATCCGGAGACAGAACCCTTTCAATTAATTATAGACCAATTTCACTTACCTCAGTCCCCTGCAAAATTTTAGAACACATAATTCATAGGCATGTAATGGACCACTTTGATAGGCAAAATATACTGACCGACAATCAACACGGTTTTCGGCCCAAAAGCTTGTGTGAGACGCAGCTAATGGTAACTACTCATGACATCTTGCAGTCCCTCAATGACACAAAAATTTGACAAGTTGACACCATAGTATCAGACTCTACCAAAGCCTTCGACAAAGTCCCTCACCAAAGACTACTACACAAGTTAGAATTTCTTTGGCATACAGGGACAACTTCTTCACTGGATTAGAACGTTCTTGACTACCAGAAAGCAACACGTAGTTCTTGATCGTAGTGAGTCTCCACCTGTTCCAGTGACCTCTGGTGTACCCCAGGGCACTGTCCTGGGTCCCCTTCTCTTCCTTTCATACATTAATGACCTCCTACTCTCACTTTCCTCTAGCATTAGACTCTTTGCAGACGATAGCTTAGTTTACAGACCAATTAAAGATAGGAATGACTGCCTTCGACTACAGGACGACCTAACTGCATTTGAAGACTCAGAAGCCAAGTGGCAGATGACATTTAGACCAGACAAATGCCATCACATCCGTTTTACCCGAGCCCATAATCCCATTCCACAGACAAACACAACACCAGCCTCAACTCAGTCACTTCCCACAAATACTTGGGCATCCACATCTCAGCGGACATGAGGTGGAACACACACATAGGTAGCATCAAGGCCAAAGCTAGTAGGGTCGTGGGGTTCTTGAGCAGGAACCTCAGCAGGTGTAACACAGACATCAAAATTATTGCTTATAACACATTCATTCAACCACATTTAGAGTATTGCGACACCGTCTAGGACTCACACACTTACAATAATATCAATAAATTATAGTCCATACAAAACAAAACTGCAAGATGGGCCAGACGTGATTACAGACACACTACATCAGTCACTTTGCTTAAACAAGACACAAAACTAGACTCATTGGCAACACAAAGACAGATACACAGACAACAGATGATATACAAAATCACAAACAAGTTAGTTGACATAGACAAAGACACATATCTACACCCTACAAGTATACGTACCACTAGAGGCAGCCACAACTTAAAATACCATACATACCAGACAAGCACTGATATATTTAGGCATTCATTCTTTCCCCGCAGCATCCAAGACTGGAATCATCTCCCATCTCACGTAGTTAATAGCCCCACTCTTGACACGTTTAGAAATAGCATCACCAATAATTACCTCCCCAATCCTAATCCTCAACCCGCAGTCCCTGACCCAATCCACCCTTATCCTAACCCTCTTCCTAATCCTCCCCTGGATCCTTAAATCCCCCGCACAACCCCCGCATATTATGCTGCCAATGAGCGGCCCTCTGCGGGACCCAAAACTTGAACTGTCCCTCTTTTCATTCTATTTCCTTGCTGCTTGCTGTCTCACCTCTCTATCATCTTTTTCTGGTGCTATATGACCTCGGTGTTGCGGCGCCTAATATTAATCAATACATCGTGTAGGACAACACCACCACCATCAGAAAGGTAAGTACCCCATCATTGCCATCTTCAACAGGTTTTGCGATAGTGAGACAGTCATCCGAAATCTTTCTAAGCTACAGGGAACACATATTTCCATCAATTTAGACTTGTGCCCCGCATCGCAGTAGATGAAAAAAGGCACAACTTTCTCATTTAAGGCAAGCCAAGAGCGAAAGAAAAATTGCATATTTTCGCCATACGAAGTTAATTATAAAAGAAAGACACAACTACAAAGCTAATGCTGAACCTGAACCAACAACAACAACAACCCGAAATACCAGTGAAATAATGTCTGACGTCACCGGGGATGGCGCTGCTGCCCCCACCTGAGCCGCCACTAGTGCTTCAGTTGGTATCCAGAACCTGACCACCACGAGCCATGAGGGACCGGCAGCATTACTCCCACGTCTGGAAGAGTATATACATAGGGGGAATTTAGAGCCAATCAACAGCCTGAACTCCCAGGCAGTGATGACGTACAGTTGCCATCAGATGACTCAAGGCCACCTCGTACACCAACAAGCTTGTTTTGCATTGCAGAAAAGTTAAATCTGCATATTAACAACTTATCACTGGGTTTGTTTCACCTGAGCAGACGACTGAATTTCGGTCCATTTCATATATTTTACTGGTACCAGATACAACAGTAGCATATTCATGGATGAGGTGGCCTTGAGTCATCTGATGGCAAATGTACCTGTAGCTTGGCTCTGACATCATTGAAACTTTTCCAGTAAGTTTTGTGAAGAAGCAAATATTATTCCTTCTATATTGCTTACTGATTGTGAATGTTAATGGGAAATAAATGTTTATAAAAACAAAAAAATTTAGAGTAATTTTCTGGAACATATATTTAAAACATTTATGACTGTGAAAGTTGCCATGTAGGCTAATTTTGTACCCACATTTCGAACTTAAACAAAGTAGGGACAAGAGCTAGATTCACTAATTTCACTAAACGAGGTTGTAGCCTTAAGTTACGACAGTGTTTTAGTATCTTTGCTGTTTTGGTTTTGCTTTCCAGCTTTATCATCATTTGAAAGCATTGCTATACTGTATTTATATCTCATGTTCAGTCAACAATCCATTCGGAACAGTACCCTTTGAGATTCATGACTAACTTCTAACAACTCCTTATCCGCATCACCAACACCACCTCCGGCCCACCCCCGTCGCTGATTGATGTTGCCTCGTCCACTCAACCAGGGGAATGTTGGGAAGACACCACCACCACCATCACCATCACCTGAGCCTGCCCAACAAGACCCAGAGACGGAGGAAAACACCGACACCTCGCCTTGACCTCTTCTCCCAATACACTTCACGCTACCGAGACCCCGACGTCTTCAAGTTTCGGGAGGTGTGGACGAGCAGAGCAACACCGTCTGCTCGTCCACTCTCCAAAGCATCAACACAACAAATCTCCTTCCAACCGATTTCCAACACACAGAGGAGGAGGAGACCCTAACACACACACACACACACACACCCTGACACACACACACACACCTTGACACACACACACACACACACACACCTTGACATACACACACACACACACACCTTGACACACACACACACCCTGACACACACGTAAACTTTTCAACATACATACAAGCAATCACTCTATAAATATATCGCCTTAATGACCATTATGAAGTCGATAGGCATAAAGCATAATTAACAACAACACAGTGGACAAGTCTCCCTCAGTGTACAGTCGCAGCAAATAGTCCTTAACCAGTCAATGATGGATAGCCGTGACCAACATAGGAGCATCCGAAAACTCGAAGCATTTATACCCATACAGTCATCAGACAGCTGACTGAAGCAACGAATACACGTGTTCACAGTTCTAAACAGCTGGCCGCACCTTTCCATCACAGGCTGGTCAAGGACTATCTGCCGCCTCTGTACTTTCCTGCCACATACCAGTAGTCCGAGCGTAGCCTTATGCATAATATTTTTTACCCAGCTGTGAAAGATATATGATTTTTTTTTTTCATGTAATTGTCAATCAACTGCTGCTTATTTTAAATCAGATGGAGGCCACTTCCGAAATGTTGATAATTTTTAATAACATTAAGAAATAGCTGGGAACTACTTTACTACACGGAAGGGTACTATGGACTCATGCGTAGTGAGGAAAAACATTGAACGGTAATGGCAAGACTCAATTACATTTCTTATATATCTTATATATTTTATATGTTTTATATGCATAGTAAAATCGTCGTAAGAGCTGATATAAATAGTTAACAGACAGAATTATAATTAATGAATATATAATAATAATTAATAAATATATTAGAATATATAATTGATAGATACATAATAATGATAATAATAATAAATAAATAAATATAGTACAATATAAAATTAATAAACATATTAATAATAATAATATAATAATAATAATAATAATAATAATAATAATAATAATAATAATAATAATAATAATAATAATAATAATAATAATAATAATAATAATAATAATAATAAGAAGAAGAAGAAGAAGAAGAAGAAGAAGAAGAAGAAGAAGAAGAAGAAGAAGAAGAAGAAGAAGAATAATGATTAATAAATATATAATAATTGTCAAGGCCCGAACTGGTTGTTTGGTCCTTGGCTGGATCACCGCTTCCCTTGCCCCAGATGATTCCAGAACGAGTCTTCGACACCTGTGTTACTCGTGTCCGGAACTGACAACGGACGAACCTTACTGACTGCAGGCAGAGCACAGCCAGACCTACTACCGACAACAACTACCTCCTCGCTCTCTGCTGTTGTTCTCGTGAAACTGGATATCCGTTGGGCTGGAGTCCTAGTTCTCACCCTCGTCCTTCAGATTACTCAGACCTTCGACAAACAAACCCTCAAGTCCTCATGTCTGTCTCTGTGACATATAGAGCAGAATCAGTCCGTGGAACCGAAGTATAGACTCCCGCTCGGAACTGCAACCAAGACTCCTACAAGCAACAACGCCTTTATCTATGGTACCGACTAGCTCCGATACGTCTCTGAGTTGTACTTTGTGTGATTATTGTTCTGATGGGCTGATGAAGAGTTTATATATATATTTGTGTGTTAGTGAATTGCTTGGTGTTTCTGGGACAGTTACTTTATCCCTGGTGTTGGGAAGATGTTGTATTAAATGCATAATTTTTTTTTCTCGTTTATATATCCACTCGCGTAGACCCACTTTCCTTATCTTGGACCTAAATAAGGGTGAGAAGTTAAATCTTGCCTTTACAATAACAATAACAACAATAACAATAATAATAATAATAATAAATATATAATTGATAGATACATAATAATAATAATAATAATAATGAGTAATCGATATGAAGTAATAAGAAGAGTAATGATTATTCAATATATAATAATAATTGATAAATATATTAGAATATATAATTAATAGATACATAATAATAATAATTTTCTTTTTTTTTTAATGCCTGCACACTATCCATCGCTTTTCATACATGACCAACTTTACACACAGGTTCCTTGCCCAATCACAATAAAACATTCCGCCAAAACACGCGGGAAAAATAATCCAAAAACTAATAATTTTTTTTTTTTTATAAAACTTAGTCCAGATGGAAAATATGGAATCAACGTTAGTGCGATTTTCCGCTAACTGGGCTATTAAAGTGACTATCTGCTAGTACCAATAGATGCGGAATTTTATTGGCTATTTTTTGACATAATCGGAATTAGTCGACAACATTCAAGTCAACCAAAAACATCCAAAAACAACCAAAATTTTGACCGAAACAAAATTATTTTACCTACTATTAGTATAATTATTAATATTATCTCCAGACTGGGCCATTTAACAGACTATCTGCTAGTATCAATAGATGGAAAATTTCATAGGCTATGTTTTGGTATAATCTAAAGTTTTTTGAAGCACCCGAATTATCCAATATCCATCAAAAACAAACCAAAATTTTGACCGAAACAGAATTATTTTACCTACTAGTAGTATAATTATTGCTATTATCTCCAGACTGGGCTATTTAACAGACTATCTGCTAGTGTCAATAAATGCGGACGTTTATTGGTTATTTTTTGGAACAATCTGGAGTTTTTTTTAAGTTGCCGAATTGACCATAATTAACCAAAAACAAACTAAAATTTAGACCGGAACAGAATTATTCTACCTACTATTGTCATGATTATTACTATTATATCCAGACTAGTCCTTTAAACAGACTATCTGTTAGTACCAATACCTGGGGAATTTTATGGGTTATCTTTTTTTATACAATCTTGAGTTTGGGGAAGCACCCAAATGAAAAGGATGAGTGTACTCCAGCACACTAATGAGCCATAATATATATATTATATTACTGATGTGTGTACGTGTGTGTGTGTGTGTGTGTGTGTGTGTGTGTGTGTGTTAGTTAATATGTATTTCTTGTCTATTGTGACCATACCAAGGTAAAAGTTGTAAAATAAGGATGAACTGGTATGATGTTACAAAATATTATTATTAATGTTTTGAAAATAGTTTAATTTGTCACTGTGGTTGTCAGCCATCTTGGATACTGAATAATGCTCCACATTGTCCGTCTGGCCTCCATCCGATTTCAACTCACCACCTCACAAATATTCAAGATCAGTCATAAAATGTTATATATGTTTTAGTGCCAGGTTCTACTTAACCATGGCTCGGACTAAGCTTTGTGTGTAGTAGTCTTGTCTACCGGATACTCCTTATCTACGTACAGTAGCGGTCAATAATAATCATCCACATATGGGTATCTCAAACAATTTATTGTCTCAATGTTTTTACGTTCACATATGATATTATTGTTTTAGGTAGTGCATAGCTGCTTGTAGTAAATTAAAAGATGGTAGTTAACCTATTTATTGGAAAATTTATCATCTAAGGAACAGAGGGAAGCTATCAAACTCTTATGTGAGTTACCCCTATATGGATGATTATATTTGACCAGGACTGTACCTGCTACCTCCGTCATTATCATCACTATTCACGTGACTAGTGTCAGTAACCCTTGCCCCTCTCCACTATGTAACCAGTGTAGCCTAGATGAAGTGTTATTGTTAAGGGGGTGCGGGAGTAGGGGACAGGCTTGAGGGGGGTATGGGGGGTGCAGGAATAGGGAGACAGGCTTGGGGTGGGTAGAAAGCCTGTCCCCTATTCCCGCACCCCGCCCCCCCAAGCCTGTTACCCTACTCCCGCACCCCCCCAAGCCTATACCCCTATTCCCGCACCCCCTTAATAGGTTTAGTGTTATTTAGGTTAATTTCTACATGTTGTAAGGAATTGTGTTGTAACTTTGTCTTTATACTTGTAAACTGTATATGCATATTAAATCCCTCCTCTCTTCACTATGTAACCAGTGTAGCCTAGATGAAGTGTTATCTCATTATCCCCCTCCCCGTTTCACTCTTCACCCCCCTATTTACACCATCCCTCTTCCATTTTTTATTTTTTTTATGACAGTATGTACAGTCTATACGTATCATTCATTAGTAATATTGTTTAATACAGTTACCGTTGTGTGTGGACAAGAAA
The DNA here is from genome assembly GCA_033782935.1 of Petrolisthes cinctipes. NCBI lineage: Eukaryota > Metazoa > Arthropoda > Malacostraca > Decapoda > Porcellanidae > Petrolisthes > Petrolisthes cinctipes. The sequence continues at coordinate 145,770 of JAWQEG010000198.1, forward strand.
ACCAGAGTGGGTCGAACGACCATTAAAGCAATAGCTAATCCCGTTGTTAATGGTCGTATAGCCGGATAATAACCCACGTGTCTAAGGCGACCAGAAAAATGATTAATTTTGGTTTTGGGCAACTAAATATAATCGTTCATTGTTGCTTCATGTGTTCTTTACCTTTTTAAATAACCAATTTATGCCTTACTTGAATATTCACAGTCTCCCGTATCCCCTCTCCCTCTCTCTGAGGTATGAGGTACCCCCCAGTCCGAGGCTATGACTCAAGTAGTGACAGGGTAGAAATCATTGACTGCCGAGGCGCACCTATTAGCAACAATGTTGTCCATTTGCCCCCGTGGATGCAGGACAGCGTTTGTTCTTCGTCTTGCCACATTGTACAAACGTTAAGGCCAGTGATGATGAAAACTATGACGTTTTCCTTGACAGTGATTGTGAATAAATTTTGTTTTATCATGTTTGCATCATTAAATCCTACACTATTATATATATATATATATATATATATATATATATATATATATATATATATATATATATATATATATATATATATATATATATATATATATATATATATATATATATATATATATATATATATATATATATATATATATATTCTCTTTCAAACAAACGAGGTTGAAGGAAATGGCTTGTTCTGCATTAATGAGTTTATTATTTATATTTTCAATATTTCTTACAGTTTTTCTTAAGTCTTCACTTAATGCAGAACAAGCCATTTCCTTCAACCTCGTTTGTTTGAAAGAGAATATACTCCCTGGCTATACCAACATATATATATATATATATATATATATATATATATATATATATATATATATATATATATATATATATATATATATATATATATATATATATATATATATATATATATATATATATATATATATATATATATATATATATATATATATATATGTAATTTGGTGATAATATAAATATAAAAGGGACAAGTCAACAAAATAACATTATATTAACTGGACCAAGTTGACATTTTATAATGAATAGGTTCACAGTATCTAATAACTTTTCCTAGAAGGTCCAGACCACAGGTAATGCCAGTACATCGTGTTCAATTGCATGGTTGACCATAAGGACTGCAAACATGGACCTTCTACATACTACATGTATGTAAACATGCTGTTGTACAGTAATTATCAAAGTGAAATACGTCTCGCCTCTATAGAATTGTACTGCACCATACTCTTAGTTAATAATCATATCTATACATATACATCTACATAACATTCTAATATATAATACAGTGATGGAAGAAATAGGGAGGGACACGAGTGATGAGGGAGGCGAGGAGCTAGGGGGAGAAGAGGAGGAGGGAGGGGTGAGAAGGGGGGGATGTAGTTGTGGTTAGGAATGGTTTGGGAGGGTGTTGGGGGGGGCTACACTTTCCTTCGAATGCGTCAATATGACTGGCCAGCTTTGTGCTATTTTTCACGAGTAAACTCCTCGCATAACACATATAGGAATATGGTATGTGAGCCATAAATTACGCCCGGGTGTTAAAGATAGTGTGTTGAAATATTATATTGATACAACGATTCGTTTCGGAGATATTTGCGAAAAACACCGTCTGTCCGGCGCTGAAACGGATAGTAGGTTAATTTCTATATGTTGTAAGGAATTGTGTTGTAACTTTGTCTTTATACTTGTAAACTGTATATGCATATTAAATCCCTCCTCTCTTCACTATGGAACCAGTGTAGCCTAGATGAAGTGTTATTGTTAATAGGTTTAGTGTTATTTAGGTTAATTTCTATATGTTGTAAGGAATTGTGTTGTAGCTTTGTCTTTATACTTGTAAACTGTATGTATATACATATTAAATCCCTCCTCTCTTCATGCCCTATTATCCTCTGTGAACCACATTGGTTATCCGTTCTAACTCTAATTTTATTTTAATGTTGTGCCTAGTCTGGCAGATTAACTGGGCATAACAATATATAATTTCCATATATAATATATATTTCCATAACTAGATAAGTGACACAACTCAAGTTTTGAGAAAAATGGGTTTAAAGTTTAACATCTGTGTACAAAAGGTTATAGTCTCTCTATTTATAATTCATTTGAACCCTTATTAGAAACTCCAAAAGGAATGATATGGACTTCACCACGTAAATTGTCGATGTTTACAAGGGGGGAAGACTGTACTAATTCAATTTCGCTAGAGGTGGCGTTAATCCCGTGATGGAAATAGACGCCTCAATTATTTATTATATATATATTATATTAACTATGAGGTTTAATGAAAGACAAACATAACTCCTGAAATTAAACAATTAATCAAACCATGAAACAAACTTCAAAATTTATACGAGAAATGGCCATTAACATATGGAAACATGTTCAAATCGTTAAGAAATAAAGTGACAGCAACTATAAAAGCACCCAGAGGGAACTACTTTAAGATTAAACTTTCTGAGAATGCCGGAAATTCAAAAGTAACATGGAAAAGTACTAATTGGCTTCCGGGGGAAAAATAAACCGAAATTCCCTACATCTTTCTGTTTAAAATTTAATACGGATATTATATCTGGAGACTATAACATTTGCCGAATTATTTAATGACTATTTCAATTACATTAATAGTTCTATTGCAGCCAGTATCAATGCTTCTGAAACATCTTGTTATGACTATTTATCTAACCCTGTCCTTTTTCCTTTTGATTTGTGACCCACCACAGAAGATAAATCTATAATAATAAACTTGAAAACATCATCTCCAGGTGTAAGGGGATTCTATAAATAGCCTATGCTTGTATATATTAATTGCTGAACAGCAATTGGGTATTTTCCTATGGTACGCGGCCGACTCGAATCCATGAGTGGAGCCTGTTTGAGTTGTAAACCATCCCTGTCAAATACACATGCACGCAGTGGTATGAATTTTACCTCCTACTAGGAGCAGGTGAGGTAGTCACTTTGCTGTCACTACTGGTCAAGTGAACATTCTCTTGTCCCATCATAAGTAGCCTACCTCCGTGTTGCAGTAATTGACTAGCGAATTGTAAAAGAGTTTACCTTGAAGAGATCTGTGCGTTACGTCCAATATGTGGTTACAGCCTGTTTGTGTGGTGTTGTGGTTATGCTGAGCCAGCCTTAGTGGTGTAACTGGGCCGGTGGTTTGCCTCTTGGAGATGTTCGTCAAGAAAATACCCCTTACATCGTCATCAACTCACAACATAGAAGATGCCCAACCATATTCCAAGATGCTGCGAGTGACGGTGTAGCTGCTCTCTCCTGATAGTGACGTGTATAAATAAGGTGTCGTCATCTTGTGGGGCAGAAGAGAAGCTACGGTACCAACATCACCACCAAGCTCCACTGTCTCATGTAGTGTGTATGTGTGTGTGTGTGTGTGTGTGTGTGTGTGTAACTCATCTCGTCTCCTGATAGTGACGTGCATAAATAAGGTGTGGCAATCTAGTGGGGCAGAAGAGAAGCTACGGTACCAACATCACTACCAAGCTCCACTGTCTCATGTAGTGTGTATGTGTGTGTGTAACTCCTCTTGTCTCCTGTATAGCGTAAGGTATGGCCATCTACTAGTAGTGGGACTGTACTGGGACAGAAGAGAAGCTACGGTACCAACATCACCACCAAGCTCCACTGTATCATCTGGTGAGACACCCAATAATCTCGGGGGCTTCCAAGAGTCACGGGCTACTGACACCCTACAGTGCCGAGGTTGAGGTATAAAAATAAATAAAAATAAAAATAAACCATATATAACTCCAGACTGGTAGAAACTATTATAATGGAAGGAAAGATTTACTACAAGAATATAAGTGAGCTTTATTTAGTCTCCAGTTACAGTAAGTTCTCATTATACATTGAGGTTATTGGGTCTTGGTTTATGCCATGTACACTCGCAATCCAAAATATGTATCCAGGCTTGCTTCGAATAGCCTGATCGAGTATTAAGCGAGTTCAGGCAATATAAAAATGGATAAGCATTGTAATTAGTTCACTACAGTGTCAAATGATTCAAAACTTCAACAAGACCTGAATACATATTTTGGATTGCGAGTGTACAAAATGGTCTTCAAACAATACATATTATTACCTTTAATCTGATTTATATGGCAATCTTGACCCTTCAGTCTATTGCCTAATGTATAAAAACTACTCCCATATTTTTTCCAGTCCCCTCTCTGACAAATTCCTTGCTTTCTTTCTCATTCATTCTCTTTTCTTTGCATGCACTCTACCATTAAGGTTTGATCTCAATTTTTGGACTTCAAATTTTCTGTGTGCTATAATAATTCTGTGTAATTCTATGTAACACTCATTCCATCCCTCTGTTTCTCTCTGAATCCCTTTATTCTCCCCCCTCCACCTCTCTCAAACACTTCATCCCTATCTCTAACTCTATGTATTTCGTTATCATCCTCCCCTCTCTCTCTCTCTCTCTCTCTCTCTCTCTCTCTCTCTCTCTCTCTCTCTCTCTCTCTCTCTCTCTCTCTCTCTCTCTCTCTCGTTACTCCTGGATTCTCTGGTCGTTACTGAGACACAACTTAGCGGTACACACAGCCCTTCCATCAGAACAGTGACAGGTGTTACAATTATCTTTCCATGATGCTGTTCCCTCACAATCTGGGGTCCCATCAAACAGTGTCAAGTCTGGAAGCAGCAAAGGGAACACTGAGTGAAGGGGGCAGTTTTACAGTGTTGGAATATCACGAGCAATTCAATTCCTAAACACAATTAAGATTACTTACATATACATACAGTCGCAGTCAATAATAATCATCCACATATGGGTATCTCAAACAATTTACTGTCTAATGTGTTCACGTTCACATATGATGTTATTGTTTTAAGTAGTGCGTAGCTGCTTGTATTAAATTAAAAGATGGTAGATAACCTATTTATTGGAAAGTTTATCAACCAAGGAACAGAGGGAAGCTGTCAAACTCTTACGTGAGTTACCCCTATATGGATGATTATATTTGACCGCGACTGTACATACACATAGGCATTTACATGCATATTTACATTTTGATTTCTTAAAAATACCTAAACCTATAAATTTCCATGCATATATACATTTAGATTATATTCATATACATAAAGATATACATTATTTACCTGAAAGACATCCCCTGCGAGTACAGACACCCTTTCCCTTGACACACCTACACCAGTTACACGCCTTCATCCAACGACCATCACCCTGGCACTCAGCTTCGGCCTCAGCTACGTCATGGAGAACCACGGCTGATAGGAGAGTAATAATAATAATAATGATAATAGTAATAATAATAATGATAATAATGATAATGATAATAATGATAATAATTATAATAATAATAATAATAATTATAATAATAATAATAATAGTAGTGTTAATGCTAATAATGATATTTTTACTGTAGATAATAAGTATACTGTGGTAACTTACGACAGGCTTTCTTGGTACAGACACCGACTCCATTGGCACATCTACAGCGATTACAATCATCCATCCACGTCGAGTTGGGTTCACAAGGTGTCTCTCTCTTCCCTCCTGAAATGTACACCGAATTGATGATGTTCTTTGTTTGGAGAGTGAAAATGACAAGTCAGCAAGTACAGGCACTCATAAAAATTAACCCCTCCCCCCCCCAGGCCAGTCACTTTCTTATACGTCTGATATCGGTTCTGGCAACAGTGTACAACCACAATCAAATATCCACCGACACTTTCCTTCCATCGTAGTAAATATCTTGGTAATAAAGAATTAACAACATATGAATGGTTTTGCAGCACCTCATAGTAATCATTGAGAGGGTTGAGTTGATATAAGGTACTGTATGATTATATTTTGATATGATACCGATTTATTTGCACGATGGAAGGAAAGTGTTGGTGGTTATTTGATTGTGGCTGTACGTGACGTCAGTGATAGCGCTTGAAATATGAAGTGGATCTGCTAGACTCACTTTCAACTATAAGGGTAGATGAGACGAAGCATGAGTTGGGATAATGTTTCCAGCAAACCAGCCTTCCTCCAAACACCACCACCACCACCACCACCTCTGACGTCAGGTACAGTCTGTCATTGATGCATATACCCCACCCTCGTTCAGTTACTCGCAGTTTTAGCTGGTAAAATCTGGAGTAGTATGCAGGGTTATCTTATAGTGATTGTGATTGGTCGATCGATCTAATATCTGCTGTAAGATACCCCTGCTTTCTACTCCAGATTCTACCAGCTAAAACTGCGAGTAACTGAACGAGGGTGTGGTACGTGCATCAATGACACACTGTACAATGTTTCTAGAACCGATATCACACGAGTTAAGAGGTGTCTTGCCTGGGGTGTCTTTACTTTTATGAGTGACTGTCACTGTACTTTCTGGTGAATCGTTATTGATCTAGTGACACTTGGTAACTGCAGATCCAGTTACATTGTCTGGTAATTATAGGTTTAGTGTAACAATGGTAAATACTGGCCCATTAAAACATAATGATAATTACATGTCTAGTGTGACACTTATCACTGAATAGACAATAAATCTGGTGACACTTTTTGGTCATTCTTTCCATTATGACACTGAAGCTACATACACACACAATATAATAGGCCTATATATTAAGGGGTAAGTTTTGTTTTGGTAATTCTGGAGCAACTGCATCCTCCAAACTTTTCCAGGCAACAGAACACCATTATTTTTGCTTTTCTGGTCCTGTTTCCTAGCATACTTTGGAGGAATCAAGGCACTCCAATATACCAAAAAAGAATTGCCACCTTAACAAGTGTTAGTAAATAGAGGCCCAGTGAAACGTTCTGGCATTTAATGCAGACGTTTTGACACTTACTGGAACTGGTAAACACAAACAAATAAACACTTAAAGAAACTAGTTAACACAAACAAATAAACACTTAAAGAAACTAGTAGACACAAACAAATAAACACTTAAAGAAACTAGTAAACACAGACAAATAAACACTTAAAGAAACTAGTAAACAAACAAATAAACACTTAAAGAAACTAGTAAACACAAACAAATAAACACTTAAAGAAACTAGTAAACAAACAAATAAACACTTACAGGTACTAATAAACACAGACAAATAAACACTTACAGGTACTGATAAACAAGGGTTTCTTAACACTTATATGAACTAGTAAACACAGACCAATAAACATTTACTGTTACTATAGTCTGTTAGACATAATATAAATACCTTACATGCGCACGTGCATGTGATGAAGTGTGTGTGCATGGCTGAGGAATTCCTCGGCCATGTGTGTGTGTCATGGTGAGTTCCTTCCTCCCCATACTCTGTTATTCCCTCCCTCCCTCCCTTTAATCTCAATCTCTCTCTCTCTCTCTCTCTCTCTCTCTCTCTCGTGATTATTTTACATATACATCCCACCGTAAAGTGAGATAGATAGAAAGATCGATGTAGATATTAAACAGTAGATATACAGTATATTATATTATATTAAACAATGCATGTATATGGCTAAGATTTATATTTACAATAAATGTTTCTCATAATTTCTTTTTCCGTATATCTTCATTCAAATCGTCGATAGAGAATATACCTTATATGCTCGGGTGCGTGCGAGGGCGCGCGCGTGTTTGTAAGAGTATGTGTGTTAACCCCTTAGGACCGACTTCTTTTTTTTTTCATCCCCAGTCGACTTCTGGGGGTCAATTTTTAACTTTCATGTAGGCAAATTTTGTTCTTACAGAATGAAAGAGCTTGAATTTACACACCAGGAACTGAAAACGGGAGCCTCCTAGGTGTACGCGTTTGCGTATGACAGAGCGTCAAAGTCCGAAAATAAATAAATAGTATCCCCTGAAACGCATGAAAAAAAACCTCATACGCTCTGCGTACGCTGTAAACATGTATATAAACACCTAAATAATGCGTCTAAGTGGTTTTCAATGATGATAAACGTATTTCAGTGTAATTTTGTCTGTCTAGACTCTCCTGGAGTATAGTAGACAGCAGAGAGATACGAGAAACATAAGAAAACACCATGTAGTGGTGAGATATTTCCTTGTTGGCATACGCAGCTGCCAGACACCACTACCACAGTCAAACCTTTTCTCAAGGATGTTAGCTTTCCATCGTTACCAACGCCAGCTCGCTAGCCACTCGCTACAGTTTTTTGTAGGTACGTCGACATGTCGGTTATTCGGAGGGAACGATTAATTTTTTTATCACCGACATGTCAGTCAATCGGTCCTAAGGGGTTAATGATGGAATGATGGACGGGAAATTGTAAATCCGGTCTTCAATAATCATCAAATAAAACATCAATTTTGTGTGTTACTAAAAAACACACGCAGATTCTCTCTCTCTCTCTCTCTCTCTCTCTCTCTCTCTCTCTCTCTCTCTCTCTCTTTCTCAGATTAACCTCCTTGGGGATAATCCTCCAAATGTCATTTGAGTTCTGCCTAAGACCAAGGCGAGGGCAAGGACTTAACCTTGGGCTAGGGATGGAAAATATGGAGGGATGGAAATATGGAACAGATAACCATGAACTAGTAAACACTGACCAATCAACAATTACTGGTACTAATAAGCACAGACCAATCAACAATTACTGGTACTAATAAGCACAGACCAATCAACAATTACTGGTACTAATAAGCACAGACCAATCAACAATTACTGGTACTAATAAGCACAGACCAATCAACAATTACTGGTACTAATAAGCTCAGACCAATCAACAATTACTGGTACTAATAAGCTCAGACCAATCAACAATTACTGGTACTAATAAGCTCAGACCAATCAACAATTACTGGTACTAATAAGCACAGACCAATTATTACTTACTGGTACTAATAAACACAGGCCAATTATTACTTACTGGTACTAATAAGCACAGACCAATTATTACTTACTTGTACTAATAAACACAGACCAATTATTACTTACTGGTACTAATAAGCACAGACCAATTATTACTTACTGGTACTAATAAGCACAGACCAATTATTACTTACTGGTACTAATAAACACGGACCAATTATTACTTACTGGTGTGACAGAGTTTCAAGGTACAGACTCCCACGCCCGTCTCAGAACAGAAGCAGGTGTTACAGTCTTCTTGATAGTGGGTTCCAGGCACACACGACCCTGCAAAATAATAATAATAACAATAATAAAATTAAAGAGATAAGAAAAAATAATTAATAATAACAAATAATAATAGAACAATAGTAAAAAATATAAAATTAAATAAATAAACTATAACTTCCCTGGCAACAGCATCAGTACTAAAGAACACCATTTCTACATTCACTTTGGATAAATTAAAAGCCTTCAAGTATTTAGCCGACGAGGTCATGAATCCTTACCAACTCGTTATCCTTATATACCTTATTGTGATTGGGAAATATTCGGTCATAATTACCACACACACAAACACACACACACACAAAGAAAAAAATGCAGTGAAAATCTCTAAAATTAATCCCTACAACACACGAGAGAAACAGTTAAGGGGGCAGTATACTTTTAGTACAGCCACAATCAAATATCCACCAACACTTTCCTTCCATCGTGGTAAATATCTTGGTAATAAAGAAGAACACGTGTATGGTTTTACAGCACCTCATAATAATAATAATAATCACCAACACTTTCCTTCTATCGTAGTAAATATCTTGGTAATAAAGAACAACACGTGTATAATTTTGCAGCAGCTCATGATAATAACTGAGGGGATTGAGTTGACGTAAGGTGTTGTATGATTATATTTAGATATGATACTGATTTATTTGCACGATGGAAGGAAAGTGTCGGTGGATATTTGATTGTGGCTGTACAATACATTAGAGCGCCTTGACTCCTCCAAAGTATGTCAGGGAACAGGACCAGGTTAACAAATATACTGGTGGCTTTTTGTTGCTTTAATTAGTTTGGCGGAATTAGTTGCTCCAGATTCACCAACAGGGGCGAGGAGAGGGGGGTAGTAGAATATTGGTAGATCTGGAGTAACTGATTCCTCCAAACTATTCCATCCATGCAACAGATGACCATTATTTTTGTCAATTAAGTCTAATATCCTGGCATAATGTGGAGGAATCAAGGAGCTCCAATGTACAGCCACAAGCAAATATCCACAGACACTTTCCTTCCATCGTAGTAAATATTTTGTTAATAAAGAACAACACCTTATAATAATAATAATAATAATAATAATAATAATAATAATAATAATAATAATAATAATAGTAATAATATTCACCAACACTTTCCTTCCATCGTGGTAAATATCTTGTTATAACTAATGAGCACAGACCAATAAACAATTACTGGTGCTAATAAGCACAGACCAATTATTACTTACTGGTGGGACAGAGTTTCAAGGTACAGACTGCCACGCCCGTCTCAGTACAGAAGCAGGTGTTACAGTCTTCTTGATAGTGGGTTCCAGGCACACAAGACCCTGCAAAATAATAATAATAACAATAATAAAATTAAAGAGATAAGAAAAAATAATTAATAATAACAAATAATAATAGAACAATAGTAAAAAATATAAAATTAAATAAATAAACTATAACTTCCCTGGCAACAGCATCAGTACTAAAGAACACCATTTCTACATTCACTTTGGATAAATTAAAAGCCTTCAAGTATTTAGCCGACGAGGTCATGAATCCTTACCAACTCGTTATCCTTATATACCTTATTGTGATTGGGAAATATTCGGTCATAATTACCACACACACACACACACTCAAAATGTAGTGAAAATCTCTAAAATTAATCCCTGCAACACACGAGAGAAACAGTTAAGGGGGCAGTATACTTTTAGTACAGCCACAATCAAATATCCACCAACACTTTCCTTCCATCGTAATAAATATCTTGGTAATAATGAACAACACGTGTATGGTTTTACAGCACCTCATAATAATAATAATAATAATAATAATAATAATAATATCCACCGACACTTTCCTTCCATCGTAGTAAATATATTGTTAATTAATAAAGAACAAGACGTGTATAATTTTGCAGCAACTCATGATAATAACTGAGGGGGTTAAGTTGACGTAAGGTGTTGTATGATTATATTTAGATATGATACTGATTTATTTGCACGATGGAAGGAAAGTGTCGGTGGTTATTTGATTGTGGCTGTACAATACATTAGAGCGCCTTGACTCCTCCAAAGTATGTCAGGGAACAGGACCAGGTTAACAAATATACTGGTGGCTTTTTGTTGCTTTAATTAGTTTGGCGGAATTAGTTGCTCCAGATTCACCAACAGGGGCGAGGAGAGGGGGGTAGTAGAATATTGGTAGATCTGGAGTAACTGATTCCTCCAAACTATTCCATCCATGCAACAGATGACCATTATTTTTGTCAATTAAGTCTAATATCCTGGCATAATGTGGAGGAATCAAGGAGCTCCAATGTACAGCCACAAGAAAAATATCCACAGACACTTTCCTTCCATCGTAGTAAATATTTTGTTAATAATGAACAACACCTGTATGGTTTTACAGCACCTTATAATAATAATAATAATAATAATAATAATAATAATAATAATAATATTCACCAACACTTTCCTTCCATCGTGGTAAATATCTTGTTAATAAAGAACAACACGTGTATGATTTTGCAGCACCTCATAATAATAATTGAGGGGGTTAAGTTGACGTAAGGTGTTGTTGTATTTATATTTGATATGATACTGATTTATTTACACGATAGAAGGACAGTGTCAGCCACAATCAAATATCCACCAAAATTTTCCTTCCATCGTGCCAAGAAATCAGTATTATAGTCACGAGCACTAATAAGTATCCAGGTGTGCTTCGAATACCTAGAGATAGTAAATAAATGCTCAATAAGATCTCCATTGGAATCATACATGTGTTGTTTTTTAATACCAAGATGATTATTATGAAGGAAAGAAAATATTGGTGGTTATTTGATTGCGGCTGTACCAAATACAAGTCAATAAGGTACAGCCACAATCAAATATCCACCGACAATTTCCTTCCATCGTAGTAAATATCTTGATATTAAAGAACAACACGTGTATGGTTATACAGCACCTCATAATAATAATAATAATAATATTCACCAACACTTTCCTTCCATCGTGATAAATAATATCTTGGTAATAAAGAACAACACGTGTATGGTTCTGCAGCATTTCATAATAATAATTGAGGGGGTCGAGTTGACGTAAGGTGTTGTATGATTATATTTTGATATGATACTGATATATTTGCACGATGAAAGGAAAGTGTCAGTGGATATTTGCTTGTGGCTGTACTTACCTTGGGCCGCAGCCATTCCCAACACAGCCATCAGCACCAAGAGGATAACAGGAGTGGGTTTCATCTTGGCTGGTGGAATGGGTTTCTGTATCTTGTTTGGAATTGTCTTTGTATATTATATAACGTGCTGAACTCGAGGTATAAGAGGAATGAGTACCACCTGCGTTGTGAAGTATTCATCCAGGCTTCTGTATTTTTATTCAAGGCCCTTGGTGGAGATGAAATGGTTACCAAATATCTCCTTTCCCTGTGTCACTGTCCTGCTGGTAAATGCAAAATACTCACTTGTCAGTCAAATCTATATTAAAATTTTGATGAAAACAAATATTAGGTACACGTAAGATATTTGTACTATTTTATATCTCAGTGAATTGTATCAGTTGCAGTATAGGTATAATATAATGGAAATTTAAATATTTACATGGAAACGCGTCTCTCCACCAATCAGAAATGAGGACAACTCGTGACGTCAGCAAGTGAACCAATCCGAGGGCGGGAAAGAGAGGGTGGAGAGGGTGAGAAAGAGAGGGTGGAGTGGTGTTGACTGGAATGACTTGACGGTCTGGTGACGGGAAAACCCAAGATCTAGAATAGTATTCTAGACCTTGGGAAAACCAACCATTCACCTCTACTTGTCCGACTCTCTTTGTTTGATCGGTACAGCACTTTACAGCCAAGGGACATTTACAACGTTTCACTGCACATGTATGTAAATGTGCACTCTGTCTGTCTGTCTGTCTGTCTGTCTGCCTAAACAAATTCTAGTGTTAAATGATAGTTATAAATAATCACATTCCATAATGCGCACTCTGTCTGTCTGTCTGTCTGCCTAAACAAATTCTAGTGTTAATTGATAGTTAATAATAATCACAGTCCATAATGCGCACTATGTCTGTCTGTCTGTCTGTCTACCTAAACAAATTCTAGTGTTAAATGATAGTTATTAATAATCACAGTCCAGGTTTCTCCCTGCTTAATTAAACTACAGAATTTGTTCCAGATGCCTGAATCCTGAGTGATGAACCAGAGAGTAAATTTGTTGTGTCCATACAAACTTTATTAGGGAATATTTAAAAAAGGTGTTAACAAACATTAACAAATATTATATTATAGGTAACAGAAAAATAAAGATAAGCTCTAAATTGGCGAGTGGTGTGACATAGACAATCCCAATGAATAAATAAATAAATAGCTTCCCCGGCTGTAGCATAACGGATGTGGTAACAATGGAGAGTGTGGCAATGATGACACACGGCCAACCAGTAAATAGAGGAAGCAACACAAGTCTCGTGTATTTCGGGGAAGTGAGTCGTTGTGTCCAGAGGCAGCCAATATTCGGGAAACGCAAATATTGTCACGAACGACATGGCCTCAGTGGGGCTTTCCTCCATCCTCTATAGCCTCAGTTGGGCTTTCCTCCTTCCTCTATAGGTACACTCACGAGCACTAATTTCTGCTCAGGGTTTGGTCCTTCCTTCCACCCCCTACCCTGGACAGAGGGAAGAAGGGGATCGGAGCTGGGGGAGAGAGTTTACCCCGCCTTCACCCCTCCCAACTTCCCCCACCTTCATCCTCTCGTTGTCAGTTAGTGATTAGCCATAAAATTTCCCTGTGTAAATGTTGGCTCTTCTAAAACAGTATCGTAGTACACACTGTGAATGGCCAAGACGATCTCATGTCAGTCTTGCTTATTTACCTTTGTAATATAGTCGTAAAGTCCCAGTCAAAAGGAAAGACAAGTAAAAAACACACACACTCTCTCTCTCTCTCTCTCTCTCTCTCTCTCTCTCTCTCTCTCTCTCTCTCTCTCTCTCTCAAGGTCAAGTAGAAGAGCAAGAAGGGAAATTAATCCACCGGATTTTTATTACTCTGGAAACCATCGATGAAATTAACGCTATGACAAGATATGCGGAAAGAGATTTAAAACCAACAGTGTCTTTTGGTAGAGCACACAATACCGTAAACACCATGATGGTATAAATAAATATTATATAAATATAAAAATATCTTTATTGACAAAAAAAAAAAGTTTCGTACAATAAAAGTTAAATTATTCATGTGGCCTCTTATGTAATAATGGAATACATATTGATTTATTTATTGATATGAGGCGCCGCAACAGCGAGGTCACCTAGCGCCAGGAAAAGGTGATAGAGAGGTGTGACAGGAAACAGGAAAGAAATAGACAAAAAAGGAAAACTTGAACATCTGAAAGCTAGTGGCTGGGGCCGAAGGGACGCCAAAACCCATATAGTATTGCCCACATCACTACAGGCAATACCTCCCTACGGGAATGGAATGCATAAAATACACAATTGAAATACAATTGAATAGAACAAAAATTAATCAATATTTTGTCCAACCTCCCGCTGCATCTATCACAAACTGCAGTCGCGTGATGGGAGAGAATCTACCAGACAAGAGCAGATGTCGGGACGTCCACGAATTCCTTCCCACACTTCTTCAGCTTTTCTCACTTTTGTTTTTTCCTTCACTTCCCATTCCTGCACCATAATTGCCCATAAGTTTTCTGTTACATTACAGGTGCATCCCTTTGTGGGCCACTCTATCAGTCTTATTTTAGGATGAGTCGCAATCCAGTCGTTCACCAACCTCGACGTATGGAATGGCGAACGGCCTTGCACCAGGCAAATGGAATCAGGTTCAGGAATACAATAAGCTCGAACGGCAGGAAGAAACAGTGACTTTTGGTAGAACACAAAATAACGTAAACACCATTCTTGGTAGTTAACAATTCTATCATCAGGCCTATCATCAGGCGTTTCATAAACTAAAATAAAATTACAAAATCAATAAATATATATATAATTTATTTATTATACAGCGAGTTATAAGTCAATAAAAGACACAACATTCTTACCCGTTATATTGCCCGCGTGCAACTGGTGCACCCCTCTGATATGATGCTTCCAGCAAAGCTTCGCCTTCATATTATATGAACCCCGAAGCATAAGGAAAAGAACTTTATTTGTCTGAATGAAAATAAATTATATCATTCATTCTGTAAGTGAATTATCTAAATGTGTGTGTGTGTGTGTGTCTGTGTGTGTGTTAAAAGGAAGGCCTGATGATAGAATTATTAACTACCAAGAATGGTGTTTACGTTATTTTGTACTCTAACAAAAGACACTGTTGGTTTTAAATCTCTTTCCGCATATCTTGTCATAGCGTTAATTTCATCGATGGTTTCCAGAATGATATAAATCCGGTGGATTAATTTCCCTTCTTGCTCTTCTACTTGACCTTGAGAGAGAGAGAGAGAGAGAGAGAGAGAGAGAGAGAGAGAGAGAGTGTGTTTTTTACTTGTCTTTCCTTTTGACTGGGACTTTACGACTATATTACAAAGGTAAATAAGCAAGACTGACATGAGATCGTCTTGGCCATTCACAGTGTGTACTACGATACTGTTTTAGAAGAGCCAACATTTACACAGGGAAATTTTATGGCTAATCACTAACTGACAACGAGAGGATGAAGGTGGGGGAAGTTGGGAAGGGTGAAGGCGGGGTAAACTCTCTCCCCCAGCTCCGATCCCCTTCTTCCCTCTGTCCAGGGTAGGGGGTGGAAGGAAGGACCAAACCCTGAGCAGAAATTATTGCTCGTGAGTGTACATACAGTTGGACACATGAATGGTTGGTACAGTCGGCGGCAAAAGTCCTGGTGCCTCACCTGCTTCACCGAAACATGAAGTGTTCATGGACTCGAGAAATACTCACGTTTTATACACCTAATAATCTCGAGTCTATGAACATCACGTGCCTCGGTGAAGCAAGTGAAGCGACAGGACTTTTGCCGCCGACTGTACAGCCCAAGTGAAAGATGGTACATTTCTCCCAATATAAAGTTCCTTAGTGCCAAATAGGAGACATCAGGGGCAGAAGTCAGTATTGAGGATGGTAATAAAAAGCAAGTACCTGATAATAGACACTGGTTACTCAAATGGGACAAATATCTTTCACCTGGGCTGTACCACCCATTCATGTGTCCAACTGTACAGTCGGCCTCAGAAATTCGTATACACCACTGTCACATCAAGGCTTCATAACAACAACTAGAAAATGGAGTGCATTAATTTCCTAACACCGAAATTTCCTAGTAATGTTAATATTTGGCTAATATTTGAATGAGTCAGCAGATTATTATCCTTAAGGGGGAAGTTTTGTGTTGGTAAATCTGAAGCAACTGAATGAATCCTCCAAACTATTCCAAGCAACAGAACACCATTATTTTTGTTCTTCTGGTCCAGTTTCCTAGCATACTTTGGAGGAATCAAGGCACTCCAATGTACCAAAAACGAATTACTACCTTAAAGCATGTACAGAATAAAGACCCGGGTCTGCTAACTAACTAATCTTCCGTGTACGAATTCCTGAGGCCGACTGTACAGGTCATGGAGGTAGAATAGGAATAGGGGGACAGGCTTGGGGGGGTTTAGGGGGGTGCGGTTTTTTGGGGGGTGGCCGGGGGGGGGGTTTGTGGGGGTGCGGGAGTAGGGGGACAGGCTTTGGGTGGGTAGAAAGCCTGTCCCCTATTCCTGCACCCCCCTAACCCCCTCAAGCCTGTCCCCCTACTCCCGCACCCCCCTAAACTCCCCCCAAGTCTGTCCCCTACTCCCGCACCCCCCTAAACCCCCCCAAGTCTGTCCCCTACTCCCGCACCCCCCTAAGCTCCCCCCAAGCCTGTCCCCTACTCCCGCACACCACTAAACCCCCCACCCCCAAGCCTGTCCCCCTATTCCCGCACCCCCTTAAACATGTACAGAATAAAGACCCCTGCTAACTAACTAATGTTCTGTGTAGGAATTACTGAGGCTGACTGTACAGGTATATTTAGAGGGTGTGTAATTACTGAGGCTGACTGTACAGGTATATTTAGAGGGTGTGTAATTACTGAGGCTGACTGTACAGGTATATTTAGAGGGTGTGTAATTACTGAGGCTGACTGTACAGGTATATTTAGAGGGTGTGTAATTACTGAGGCTGACTGTACAGGTATATTTAGAGGGTGTGTAATTACTGAGGCTGACTGTACAGGTATATTTAGAGGGTGTGTAATTACTGAGGCTGACTGTACAGGTATATTTAGAGGGTGTGTAATTACTGAGGCTGACTGTACAGGTATATTTAGAGGGTGTGTAATTACTGAGGCTGACTGTACAGGTATATTTAGAGGGTGTGTAATTACTGAGGCTGACTGTACAGGTATATTTAGAGGGTGTGTAATTACTGAGGCTGACTGTACAGGTATATTTAGAGGGTGTGTAATTACTGAGGCTGACTGTACAGGTATATTTAGAGGGTGTGTAATTACTGAGGCTGACTGTACAGGTATATTTAGAGGGTGTGTAATTACTGAGGCTGACTGTACAGGTATATTTAGAGGGTGTGTAATTACTGAGGCTGACTGTACAGGTATATTTAGAGGGTGTGTAATTACTGAGGCTGACTGTACAGGTATATTTAGAGGGTGTGTAATTACTGAGGCTGACTGTACAGGTATATTTAGAGGGTGTGTAATTACTGAGGCTGACTGTACAGGTATATTTAGAGGGTGTGTAATTACTGAGGCTGACTGTACAGGTATATTTAGAGGGTGTGTAATTACTGAGGCTGACTGTACAGGTATATTTAGAGGGTGTGTAATTACTGAGGCTGACTGTACAGGTATATTTAGAGGGTGTGTAATTACTGAGGCTGACTGTACAGGTATATTTAGAGGGTGTGTAATTACTGAGGCTGACTGTACAGGTATATTTAGAGGGTGTGTAATTACTGAGGCTGACTGTACAGGTATATTTAGAGGGTGTGTAATTACTGAGGCTGACTGTACAGGTATATTTAGAGGGTGTGTAATTACTGAGGCTGACTGTACAGGTATATTTAGAGGGTGTGTAATTACTGAGGCTGACTGTACAGGTATATTTAGAGGGTGTGTAATTACTGAGGCTGACTGTACAGGTATATTTAGAGGGTGTGTAATTACTGAGTCTGACTGTACAGGTATATTTAGAGGGTGTGTAATTACTGAGGCTGACTGTACAGGTATATTTAGAGGGTGTGTAATTACTGAGGCTGACTGTACAGGTATATTTAGAGGGTGTGTAATTACTGAGGCTGACTGTACAGGTATATTTAGAGGGTGTGTAATTACTGAGGCTGACTGTACAGGTATATTTAGAGGGTGTGTAATTACTGAGGCTGACTGTACAGGTATATTTAGAGGGTGTGTAATTACTGAGGCTGACTGTACAGGTATATTTAGAGGGTGTGTAATTACTGAGGCTGACTGAACAGGTATATTTAGAGGGTGTGTAATTACTGAGGCTGACTGTACAGGTATATTTAGAGGGTGTGTAATTACTGAGGCTGACTGTACAGGTATATTTAGAGGGTGTGTAATTACTGAGGCTGACTGTACAGGTATATTTAGAGGGTGTGTAATTACTGAGGCTGACTGTACAGGTATATTTAGAGGGTGTGTAATTACTGAGGCTGACTGTACAGGTATATTTAGAGGGTGTGTAATTACTGAGGCTGACTGTACAGGTATATTTAGAGGGTGTGTAATTACTGAGGCTGACTGTACAGGTATATTTAGAGGGTGTGTAATTACTGAGGCTGACTGTACAGGTATATTTAGAGGGTGTGTAATTACTGAGGCTGACTGTACAGGTATATTTAGAGGGTGTGTAATTACTGAGGCTGACTGTACAGGTATATTTAGAGGGTGTGTAATTACTGAGGCTGACTGTACAGGTATATTTAGAGGGTGTGTAATTACTGAGGCTGACTGTACAGGTATATTTAGAGGGTGTGTAATTACTGAGGCTGACTGTACAGGTATATTTAGAGGGTGTGTAATTACTGAGGCTGACTGTACAGGTATATTTAGAGGGTGT